>JAKCPI010000233.1:0-36940 GCA_023213315.1 Euborellia annulipes
ACTTGAGCTCTCTCTGATTTCCGTTCGCTAGAAAATCAGCATGCAATCAAAGATCACTGTTTACCCCCGTTAGGCGTTAGGCAGTCTAGAGTTTGGAAGGAAGAGACGAGTTCTTGTTTTTTATTTTTTTTTTTATTTTTGATATAACTCAAAAACCGAAACTTGTCATGTTTCATTGGATTCTTGATTCTGATCACATTGATTTCGAACAGCAAGTGAATATAAAGATTCTCTTGTGGAGAGTAATAACAACCTTTCGATAAATGATTAATAGATTTAGGCAGGTATTTCACCATCAGTACTCAGTTCAGTTCGGATCCTTGTGTTAAGATGATAAGTCCAATGAAAATACAACAAGTTTCTTCTATTCGGACAAAATTAATTAGGCCTTAGGCCTATGAAAGTTCTCTTCGGCCAAAATTAAATGCATGTCTTTCGATTTTTATTATATTAGGGAATGATAGAGGTGAGGGGGATCACTCTCCCCGGGCGCAATAATATTTAAATATAGGTCCCTTTAGCTTAGCTTCACTTAAACAACAATGATATTTGAATTTGGGAGAGTGGTCACACTTAATGAATATGCAATTTTTGCACTTCTAAAGCTTTTTTTAAGATCTTTATGATCTTTCTTTTCTGATTTTTATGCATTTTATGCGAAGAATAAAAAGGAAGAATTGTGAGTGAAGTACGAACATTCATTCTTCGAAGACTATGAAGACCAAGAATACATATCAACAAAGGCAATACTCTATGAAGAAGACGCCTCCACGCCTCAACCTCTTCAAAAGAAGCTTAATTGTGTGAATTTGTGTTGTGTATTTAAAATAATATTTTTTATGTAAAAACTATGTATAAACTATTAAAAAAAAAAATAAATGTTTCCCATTTTATTTTTCAGCCGAGGATGTCAACTTGTATTCATAATTAATTCATCAAAAGAGAATTAATTTTGAATATGAGTTTTTTATTTAACATTTTGAGATTTTTTTGTTTAGATAGTAAGCGAGCGATAGCAGCAACCAACACCTGAATGGATGTCTTCAAATGAATTTCGCCAACTTATTATGGTGCATCTTTATGAAAAAGTAATTATCTTTTTCTTATTTTTTAAATAGTATAGTCCTTGATATTGAATTTTTTTTTTTTAGAAAAAAAAAATTCACACTTTTTTCTCATTCACACTCACAATAACACACACATATTCACACACAGTAGCGTATCCAGGTGGGGGCGAAGGGGGGCGCTCGCCCCCTCCGCCCAAGGCGAATCAAGTTTTTCTTCATTTTATATCACAAAACCGGAGAAAAATTACAAAAAGCTCGAAAGAGATTCGAATACTAAAAAAAAAAGGTCGAACGAAAAACGGCGCCCCAGTTGAGCTTCGCCCCCTCCGCCCTCAAAGGCTAGCTACGCCGCTGTTCACCAACAGATGGCACTAATGAAACTAAATTATATGGGCATGTTGTAAAAAAATTTACAGAAATATTCTGAATTCAAACATTTCCAGTTTCGAAATTGTTTTTGAATTTTGGCAAAATACTCCTGGTCTTTTAAGTCCCAAAAGTCACATGGCATGTATAGAGAGGCCAGCCAACCCACGGCAGTTCCCGTATGCAAAGTAGGAAAGTCTTTTTGCAGACATTATTGTCAGAACAGACACGTTATGGGTACTCCAAATACATGTAGTAACTTTAACCAAAGTTGGGTTCTTGTTTCTTGTCTTAAGAGAAGGAATCACTCTTGAACTCAGATTTATAAGTTTAACAGCTTTTTCCTCTTGAATAATCTTCTTGAGCAAGTAAAGACCATCTAAAGAAATCGAACACTTAGGTCGGGCAATGTCTTGCAAGGACCACGAGATCTATCTAAGGTTCCGTAAAGAATTTTGAATTGCCATATATTGTTCTGCAGTAATATTTGTCATCTATTAGTTGTGATAAATTACCAAGAAGAATACATCAAGCTGGACATTTCTATTTTTTTTTTTCTTTAGGTCAGCTATATTTGAAAACACCCTTAATTATCCAAACTTGATAGATTAAATCCCTGAGTTCTCTAGTATAATACTCTATGATACTCTATAATACTATGAGATGCAAGGATTGGAATACAGTGTTAAATTATATCACTCTACAATCAACTCTCCTCTATGGCGCGCCTATATGGGCTCTCAGATATTACAACGAAATTGAAAGAGTCCAGACTAACTTCTTTAAAAATCTGCTGAGATTGCCCAGAACCACTCCAAACTCAATGGTCAGAGTAGAGTCAGGAGTGACCTGTTTGTCTTATACCGTCTAAAATGTCACTCGGTTGGATTAGGAAGGTCTTAAAAATGGAAGATGCGAGATACCCAAATATCTGTTACCTAAAAATGCTCACTCTGGACTATCCTGATAATACTATAATTGGGTAAAACTACTGAAAACCTTCCTGAGAGCGGCAAGGAATCAGCGCATTCTGTGGGCGAGGCATTGAAGACGCCCCTTGAATCCTTCAGACTCGCAAAGGATAGGCAATATATACTAGACTCTTCCTATAACCAACACTACAAGCTGATAACCAACTTGGATGACGAGTTGTTGGCTGAAAATTACCTCTTATGGAAGGCAAACATAAATTATACGAGGGTGTTGGCGAAACTGAGGATGGCTGGCAATTATATATTAAAGTTCGTTGTGAATAAAGACATTTATAAGATAGATCCGACTCATCTGTAATATGCTAGTTCCTGAATCACTCCTACATTTTCTAATTGACTGTCCCACTTATGCCTCTTTGCGGAGCTATCATTTAAAAATAAGTCAGAAGGGATCTTGTGAATTGCTTGAAAGTAAGCTCTACGGAGAATCTCAAGTCAGTATTTATGTATGTTCGGCTCTAAGAATCCGAAGTTTTATTATCAATGAATAAACGCCTCTTGATAAATGAAAGATACATTTTGGCTGACATCCTCTCTTCCTTCATCATTCTGAAAAATACATTGTATTTCTTTTAAATTTTTATATACCATCTCCTTTGTATATGTATCAAAAGTATTCTACAATACAAATAAATTTATTAATATTATTACTCAGGACTACCGTTTATGAAACTCTGATATCCTAACATTATCAAAACCCAAGAATACATTTCCTTTAAAAACTGAAGAGTGATAAAAGAATTGTGACGTCAAAAAATGTCTTGAGTAGATGGGAGGTTTATCATTTCACACCCTTAATTGGCACCTCGCATAGAGAAGCCAAATAAATGGACAACTTGTTTGATTCTCGGACCGGCGGAAAAAATAAATGTAGGTCATGTTATTTTATTTTTTTTTATTCAACAATAAATTTCTCATTATTAACTGAATGGAGTATGATTTATTTGTGACAATGTTATGGAATTTTTATTTTAAAATAAATCAACGAAAACAACATGATTGATTGATTGGACGACGTTATGTTGGATGATGTTTCTGACTTTAATTAAAATTAATAGAGTTTGTAGCATTAGTGTATTAAGGCAAAATTTATATCAAAAAAACAAATTATGACATCATCAGTGGTCGTATAACGTCATTCTCTATTGTTGAAATTTGATTTCGCCATTAATTAATAAAACATGTATACTGAATTTTTATTATATTCCTGTAAAGGAAGGCCGTTCAATTCAGAGAAAGATGAAGAAGAAATAAAACACTTAATTCGGCCCAACAATTATTTAGGTATTTACAGTGTCTATGTTTCGGGAACTACATACATATATCACCCGGATTCAGGACGTTGAAATACAACAATACAACATAATTTTCATATACATGTATATTTAGATAATTTTACAATAAAAAGGCCCATTTACAAAGGTCGTAGAAAATTTATCTTGCCTCCTGCAATCGTGAACAAAATCCTTGAGTCACAAAGAATGGTTCTCGCAAAATGTTCTGTCTGTATGTCTGTGAACAAAATAGATCAAGAACGTAAAGAGCTTCGGAGGTTGAAATTTGGGCGATGATGAATGAATCTGATGAATGTAAACAAATAGAAAAATTTAAAAAAACTTTAAATATTTGAAAAACCGGAAGTGCTAGGAACCAAAACGTATTTTTCCTTGAACCAGTTTTTTATGCTGAATACGTATATGTAATTGTTATTTTTCTACGATCTTTAGTTCAAGCCATACTTTTTATGCATACGGACAGACAGAATGACAGACAGACGGACACCGGAATCTCTGCATAAGCTCTCTCCATTAGTACCACGTACAGTGAGAGCTAAAAATATACATGTGCCGCAACAACAATGACAACTTTGTGCCTAATTAGTTTATACGCCTACAAGGACTGAGGATGGACGAATAAAAATGTTGTCCGAAACGTCTCCTTTTTGGCATTTGACATCCAAAGGCTCTCTTTATTTGCTGCACCCGTACTTTTGCTCTCTTCCATTCCATAACATCACCAGCAACTTCTCTTCAGCTCTGAAGCATTTAATATATAAAATAAAAACAAACTTTTATCTGTACTCAATGATAGAATCAGTATTTTTGGAAATTGATGTTTGAGGTCCAAAAAGTCTATTGGCCAGAAGCAACTAAGAAGAGAGACTCTGCATATGATATTTATTGATTATTTGAGATTGAGAGAAATACTGTATAGTATCAGGAAGATGATATCAAACGAGGACTTTCCTGATATGTATCCAATTTTGCGGAGAAAAAAATACAATTGGAATTTGCCTTTTTGATAAATAGAACAGTAGTTCCACAAGAAGTTGAGTGTAATTGCGTCTTTTAGAGAACTGCTCTTTGGATAACAACAACAACAACAAGATGAACGGAATTAATTTCTTGTCAAGTATCTTAAAGCAATTTCAGTGCAGTCCAATAAAGAATTCTTATTTCAAAGTTGATTGCTTTCCAATCAAGTTTTGATCTTTAGAATAGATCTTGATCCATGATCTCAGTGTCCTCATCTATTCAAGCAAATTTATTTAAATTAATTGATTGAAACGCTAATAACTGACGGTTCCTAAATTTCCTTTTTAACAAGAAGAGAAATTTATGCCTAACATGAAATTTCGCCATCTAAACTATGAAATTGTCAAGAATAAATCATAGTTGAGATGAAAAATTATTATTACGATTTCCTTCCTTAAATCAATAAATAATACAAAAAAAAAAAGGAAAAGACAAGGGAAATAAAAATTGCTTTTTTTCCTGAGACATTTCTCTTATTTATTTCACCAAAAGATTTAGAAGGGGAAAAAAGAGAACTTTTTCAAAATCCTAACCTATAAGTATCAATATATTTTTTACTTTCTCTTACCTATGTATATATGTATATTTTATATATATAGAGAGAGAGAGAAAGTATTGGATTCATGTCAAAAATTCGATGTCGAGATGTTGATGGATCTTCACGTTTTGAGATCCCCTGAATCAAAAAGTGGTTTTTGCGACATGGTCTGTCGGGGGTTGTGTGTGTCTGTGAACAAAATATCTCAAGAACGAAAAGAGCTAGGAGGTTGAAATTTTATATTTAAGTTAGGCACCTCCATGGGACGTGACACGAAGCTTTTGAACAAAATCGACCAAAAAGTACTAGTACTTTACTGATGCACTTTTTCAGTTTTTTTCGATTTTCTCAAAATTTGCTCCAACGATTTTTTTTAAAATTCATATATCAACTATTTTTTAGTTGCTCTTTAAAATGTATATTCTCATTTTGTGATTGAAATCTTCTGAAGACCACTTTACTCTTGTTCTCCATAGAAAGATAGGAGAAATGGTTGCCATGGTAACAAAATATAAACATTTTGCCATACTTATAAATTTTACATCTTGAAAATCGAAGGTACCATACTGTCGGAAACTAAATACATGTCGACACAAAAATCTGGTGTGACAAGCACAGCACACAACTTTCGATTACCGAAGGTAAGAGAAAGTTGTGTGCTGTGCGCCAGTCACACCAGATTTTTAGAAATTAATTCATTGGCATTGAATGGCTCGGTGGGTTTATATTTATATATGAGAATGAATATGAAATGCAAAACAGAGTGTCTGTGTTTGTGTTGTGTTGCATCATTATTATGCAAAGCTGTTAATAACTTAAACAGAGACATCGATTAAAAATGCATTGCAAATCACGTTTATCTCTCTGATTCCGTTATTGATTAGTTTTTTTATTTCAAACTAATTAAACTAAAATTTCGCCCTTTGAAATAGAGATGAAAAGATGCCGCCAATTTTATTAATATCCAGAGTGAATGCCGAAAAAATCAATATTCCCAAAAGGCTCTTTTGATGGAATTTGGCGATTAATCACATTTATCCTTGCTTCTTCTTATGACGGTGATTCTATCAATACGTTGCCTTCACAATTTCGTTTTGATTTTACTAAAATATCTTGGTTATTTGCTACACCTCAACTGGTGATCCTGTCGAAGAGAAATTCACTTGACGCTTCAACCTTAATGTAAGATCAATCTAGATATTTTTTGATTCCCACCGGTTAACTTAATACCATTGTTTGATTGACGATGTCAGTGATGGAATCCACCTTCTGAAAATGTATGGAGCTACTGTATCCAGATACTATCACAGTTGCACTATCTACGACGAAATCAAAGCCAGAATTTACAACCGGAAATACAAATTTTGCTTTACTATCAATAAATCCTAGTCTCACGTGTCATAGACACCATCAAAGGAACCATCTTTATCTATCTGCTTGTTTCAATAAATTCAAAGGATTTTGAATATGAATTTTTGAGAAGGGGTCTAGAATTGAAATAATCGAGAACTAAAGTAGACAGGAGTTCTATAAAGTCACAGTTAAAACTTGGAAAGAATTTACAGGAATTCTGTTCTCCCCAAAACTTTAAGATCTCAACATAGTCACATAGAAAAAGCTGTCCGAATAAGATTCTTTATTGACTACCCTACTATAGACGGAAGACTAGCTAATTACTGCCGGAGATAATAATGACGATCACTTTATGACTCGAACGATTAAATCCACTTATAACATTTCGGATATTGATGATAACAATTCAGAATATCTGGAGGTGGGAGAACCGTGAAGGTATCTTGTCAGAGGCAATATATCCGTCAAAGACTACGTTTCAGGTATCTTAAATGTAATTCCTAGCTCTTTGAGCTATAATTACCTTAGAATAAGCCAAGACAATCTAACAATACTTCTAAATGTTAAAGCAAAAGTCTTTAAAAATAGAATTTATCATGCCATCGTTCAAGAGAAAGAATTGTATAAGCAGACTATGGGATATCAATAAAATCTTAAGATGGATGCCATATGGAGTTGTAGAGCATCATAAAAAACAAAAAGCAGATGGATACAGATCGCATTTTTCGTCCCTTCCAATTACAATGCCATAATACACCAGTGGCTAAGCCGGATTCCGGATCTGAAGTTTCAACACAACTTGGGTTCGAGTCTACTTTGCCGTAAATAATTCAAACAGGGAAGTGGGAGAAAACCTCACAAAAGGCCGATTTGAGGTGGCCTTAAATTCCTTAAAAATTGAGATGACCCCGACTTGGTTAGCCTGGAACCTGCCGAAAGCCGGAAGGAGCAGTTCCTCATTAAATCCAGGGTTAGCCCGAATTCAAGAGTTATCCGTGCCTGCTCATACTTGAAAAATATTAACAATAAAGAACATGCTCTATAGCATCCCAACAATAGATCCTTTAATAAACTTTAAATTTGTCCAAACATTGTGTTAATCTTTTGTTTAGGGTCGGAATAAAAGAGTGAATGCCGTAGCAACTAAATTAAATTCAGTCTCGTCTCAGATACCGCTCGTATTCTTTAATCACTTTTAATTAAATTCTTTTTTTTTAGGTTTTGAGAGGAGGCAGGCGAAGGATATTTTGTTAATTAATCAAAATCTTTTCTTCTTTTTTTTTTGCTTTATTAAACTTGAATTAAAGTGACCTTGAGTTTATGTTAAGAAAATAAAAGATTCTCGTCTTTTTTTTTTTTTTTTGTACAAAACACACAAAAAGAACAAAGTGGATGTTTGTTTACCTCATAAATTCAAAAGATTAGACTTAAAAATACGAGAAAGAAAAGAAAACAGATGGATCTTTTAAGGAAATGAGAATTTTTTTTTTTTATTAAAAATCTGCTTAGAATTTAAGGGTGGGTCTTTAATAATTAAAAGAGGGCACTTGGCGCGCTTTATAACGGGCGATTCTTTAGCTGTTTGGTTTTTGACAGTTTACACGAGATTCATGACACGTGTCAAAGTTATTCGATTTCACCAAGGGTAGAATTACGCCCGAATAACGTTTGTAAATTATTCAATTTTATTACCAAAAATCCTGCTCAGTAAAAAATGTGTTTAGAGCACGATAATCGTCCTACTGAGCTGGCTATTCAAGCAATTGTGACCAAAAGAACTGCCAATGCATCCACAAAAATGAATCGTTTAGTTAATGGGCCGGTGGCATCATTGGGCCGTATTTCTTCAAAGATGATGGTAGCCACAACGTTACGGTCAATGGTGATCGCTATCGTTCGATAATTTTGGACTTTTTCCTGCCCAAAATGGGTTCACTCGAAATGTGCTTTCAACAGGACGACGTGACATGTCCCACAGCACGCGAAACCATAGACATATTGCGAGGCGAATTCATCTCTTTTGGACCTGTGAATTGGCGATTTGACGCCGCACTATTTTTTGTTGGGATATGTAAAGTCTTGTCTATACGGATAAGCAAGCAACTATTACCACCTTGGAAGACAACATAACTCGTGTTATTGGTGAGATACCAGTCGATATGTTGGAAAAAGTATATCAAGATTCAGCATTCCGGGCTTGAAGCGTAGTCGCGATCAACATTTGCACGAAATAATCTCCAAAAAGAAAATGATAAATAATTGAATTATCGACTCAAAAAAAAAAAAATTACTCAATTTTGCAAATTTTCGTTGTTTTATTTTTTTCAATTTTAAAAACCAAACGCTTAAAAAATCACCCTATATTTTGATTTAATGATTGGATAGAAAGCCTAAAAAACCGTAGTAATGGTTATCACTAAAGAAATAGGCCTTTTTTGATTCCAGATATTCCTGGAGATGACCTCCAGGAGAAAACTTGATCATTTTTTGCGGCAAGCGGGATTTGAACTCGAGATGGGTTGAAACTCTAGATTCGTAATTCGATTAGTAACGCAACAAAAGATACCCAAATAATCACTCTTAGAAGAAATACAGTGGATGTTATTGTAACTCCCAACTTGTTAAACAAAAAAAAAACAAACAAAAACAAATGTCGCAGAGTTAAACTCACTGCCAGAAAGCAAAATGTGTCATTTGTGTGTTGGTATCCATCTCAACAACAACAAATCATATAAATAAAGTTTAAACATAAAAGTTTTGGATTTCTGGATGCATAAATTAAATTTAAATAATCAAATGCATGTTAAGAGAATATCTTCAACCTCTACGCATTTATTTAATAATACATTTCAACTAAAAAATTTAATTAAACGATTTTCAAGCAAAAAATAACGTGCATATTATGAAGGAAGGAGAGATCAAAGGAGTAACTCTCTTTGTTTATATACTCTTTGGAATATATTTAATAGCCTCAGGCTCACTGGCAATTTAGTCACTTATTAATAATTATATAAAAGTTTATGTATGGTAATGTTATGCGTTTTATGTTTATCCAGTTCATTGCTTATTCAAAGCAGTCTTTTTAGCTATGCCAGATACATACTGGTAAATTATTTAAGAGCCTAGATTCCATATTTGAGGAAAATGGTGTGGTGCTTAACGAGTCCTGGAAATATTCTTGATTTGTTCAGCTCAATCAATTTAAATAGCTCGTTTGAAATGGAATTGATATTGTAAAATCTGAATCATTGATCTGTTTATAACAGGATGGAGAGGGAATCTAAAATATTCTTGGTAAATATTATGGACATGAGATAATCATGAAAATTTATAAATCGTGAATAATCAGGATTTTAAGGACTAAAAGACTCTTAGAAAATGATGATGAATGAACCCATAATAATCAAGGCTAAGCCAAAAAAATTGGAAAATATTAGTAATCTGAAATAATCAGGATTGAAGTCAAGAAAACGCTTAGAGAAGGTTAAGAACTTGGAATAATCAAGGCTAAGGCGAAAAAAAAACTTGGAAAATATTATTAATCTGAAGTAATAAAAGAGGGTCATATAATAATTAAAAGAGGGTAGTTGGTCTTATATTTTGATTTAATGATTGGATAGAACGCCTAAAAAAACCATAGAAATTGTTATCACTCTAGAAAGCGGCCTTTTTGATCCCAGATATGCCTAGATATCATCTCACTTATCCTATACCAGGAGAAAACTTTGGATAAGCGGGGTTTGACCTCGAGTTGGGTTGAAACCCTAGATTCGTAATTGGATTAGTAAGGCAACAATTGGCTTCCTTTAAAGAAATACAGTTAGAAAAGGTTAGGAACCTGAAATAATCAAGAATAAGAGGAAATATAATTTGGAAAATATTACTAATCTGAAATAATCAAGCATAAAGACATCAAAAATCTTAGAAAAGGTTAAGAACTTGAAATACCCAAGTCGAAATTTAATTCCGACTTTGAGCCTCCTATAGGTTTTGGGGGTTCAAAGTAGATCTATTGCATGTTAAATTAAATTTGACTTTAAACCCTAAAATGGTACATTTTTTTTTACCAGTTCGGGGACCTAATGGGAATAAAAGTTAATGTATATTAGTAAATGGATATGATCTCAGGGTTCAACTTCGGAGCTAGGTCGGCTTAGAGTGCTCAAAATCGGACCTATTCCCCTGGTAGGAATACACAATTGGGTAAGGCTGGAATTGGGCCAAGCGACACTAGTATTGGGTGAGGCTTGGATCATAACAATGTACCCAGCCTTGGGAAACAAAAAAACCAAGGGTGGCTCAAGTTTTGGGAACTGAAAAACCAAGTTTTCCGATTCTTTGGAAAACAAAAAATGGATGGTCGATCCAAGCCTCGGAGGAACAAAAATAGGGTGGAAAAAAAAATTTTTTAGAGATATGATTTCGACCTTTTTTTTTTTTTTCTTCATTTGTTCGATGCCTTTTACACTCTCGTACAAGGTTGTTATAGCGATATGACTCTTTTTCAAGCTACTTGATTTGCCCGTGGTCTATTAACCATTGGGCCAAGCGTTGGGCCAGGCTTGGTCCAATGGTGACTTCCCAAGGCTTGGCAATTGACAACTGGCCCAAGGTTCGGCCAATTGTCAGCATTGGCAATTCCTACATGGTTGACCCAAGGCCAGAGGGGCAAAAGTAGGAACTACATTTCGACTCAGGTAATCAAGAGGAAAAAGAGCTGACATTACGACTTCTATGAGTCAATTCGATTGTTTGGGAAAGTTGAATTTATTTTTTTTTCGGTTCATGAGTAAATCTCCCAAGTCCTTGGGCTGCCCAAAAAGATCGATATTTTATTTAAATTTTAAATCACTTACCATCTTCTCTTTTTACAATATTATAAAAAAATAACAATAAGAGAGAGACATTTTTATTATAACCACAAGATTTAAAATAATATTATAAATCACTCTACCTACTAAAAGTGTGCCTAGGAAAGTTCAATCCCAACATCCGTGGCATGTAAGAGCGAGAACTCGTTAGTCTATTTCTATTCATTCACGTTGAATTGTAGATTAGAAGGGGTTGCCTCCACACGCCATTCGTTTGCAAAGAGAGAAATTAAAATGCCATCTCCAACAGATTTTTTATTTATTTTGTTATTGTAGAATGTAAATTTCATTCAAATTACGTTGAATTTATGCATTTATTATCATCGAAACAAAGAAAAAAATACGAGAACATGAACGGTGTTGTTATTTTATTGTGACCATCAGATAATCTATAAAAATGTAACGTTAGCTAAAGTTAGGCTAAAATCGAAGGCGGATTATTCAGCTAGTTATATGCTGTTATTTCAAACTTGCTAATTCCTTTTTTTTTATCAAATAAATCAGCAGATTCCCACACGCCGTATCTCTTTTCCCCCACTCGACACATACTCCTTCCTATTTAATGGATTTTCAGTCTTTTTTTTCTTCTCTTTTTTTATGAATGGCTTATCGCAAGGACGTAAGTGAATATAAAGATGGGAGCCCCATTTTGCCAGCTCAAAACTTGGAACGAAGAGATAAAAATATCCATTTTCATAACCGGTATTAGATAAAATATTGAAATAATGTAGAGAATGTTTTTAAAATGAAACTTTTTTCATATGTTAGGGCAGAGGTGAAACTCTTGCTAAGGACCAGTATCAACAGTGTGCAACAAAAGGTGTTAGAATGGACCTAATAGTTTTATCTAGGCAGGCCTTCTATTAAATGTCGCACTCAAAGTTAAACGAGAGAGAAACTTTAATAATCCCACCAATATAACAATTCTTGGTTTTCGGTATAAACTATGACTTATTTAATAATTAAGATACAACATTTTAAAGACTTTCTTCAGATACAGTATATTCAAGATACAGGGTCTGGCAGGGAAGTATGACGTTTTTGAAAAAATCATTAGATAATTTCCAATGAAATCAAAATTTTATTTTTTTAACAAGTATGTGTGGATTTGCCATTTCGTATTCATATCAAAGAAAAAGAATACCCTAGTATTCATTTACATAAAATAAAGTCATCTAATAGTCCAAGAGCTGGCGACAAAAATAGGCAAGAGTTTTTCGCAAATATCTCAAAAACTATGCGCTTTTCCGCAAAAATTAATCTATACAAAAATAATCAAAATTAAATTACAAACAAAAATGGTCTAGTACATAATCACGCTAAAGTGAACGGTTCGAGTAGATATAGAGAGGTAAAATTTATAATTCAAACCTGAAGATAGAGAAATATTTATATCTTGTTACCATGACAACCATTGTTAGAATTACAAATTTTACCTCTCTATATCTCCCGAACCGTTCGCTTTAGCGTGATTATGTACTAGACCATTTTTGTATGTAATGGTTTTTGCTGAAAAGCGCATAGTTTTCGAGATATTTACGAAACACCATCTTCCCGCAACTTTCCCGGCTTATTCCCGCTAACGCCCCGGTACTGGAATACTGACTCTAGAGTATCTTTCCATCACTAAAATGCAACTTATTTTGAAAATATTAGCCTTCAGAAAACTCTTGCCCATTTTCGTCGCCAGCTCTCCGACTATAAGTGATGTCCGTTCTTTTCCACTCACTCCTGAAGTCGAGTTGAGAAGTTGTTCATGCATCCTCCCAATATGCTGGCTGGGGCTTGAATTTGGCATGTTTGAGAGACCATTTTCCAGGATGACTCATTTCGCTGCGAGGGGACATCGAGTGGCCCCCGCGATCGCCTAGTCTTACGTCCTTTATTTTATTTTATTTTTTTTGTGGAGGTACCTAAAGGTCCGCGTATTTATTGTGAATCCATGGACTCTTGATCAGCTGTCCAATGATATCACCCTAGAAATTCAAGCCATTCCGGCCAACACTTTGGAAGGGTGCATGAACAACTTCTCAACTCCACTTCGGGAGTGTGTGTGAAAAAGAACTGACATCCTATTAGATGACATTATTTTTTGTACATGATTTTTTTTTTTACCTTTTCTTTGATATGAATACGAAATGGCAAATCCACACCTACCTATAAAAAAATAATATAATTTTGGTTTCATTGAAAATTCTTTGATTTTTTCAAAAACGTCATACTTGCCTGTTGGACCCTGTTCAATCACCGAACATCTTATAAGTATCGTTGTTTTAGATAGATAGATAGACCTCAGACCCAAGCTGCTTGTCCCATAACAACACCAGCACTCTCTGAAATGAACTTTGGGTCAAGATTACTGTCCCATAACATCTCTGCTCTGGATCATAGTCATATTCATATATTAATTAATTTTGCAAATTGTGAGGGTCTTCTGGTGTGATCCCGACTCATATCCAAAGTCATTATTGGAATTCAATCAAGTTAAGGGCCAAATCGCGACTTATTAGAGTTGCTTTTTGAGGTTGTGGCTGGTGATGTGATAATAATGAAGTGGAGATATCAGCCAAATTGGAATAATCCAGGTTCAATAAAATTCCCAGAATAAGACGTTCGGCCTGAATTTATTTGGCCATCTTCAGTTATTGAGAATTATACACATAGTGCAAGTGCACTGAAGATGGCCAAATAAATTCAGGCCGAAACGTCTTATTCTGGGAATTTATTGAACCTGGTTATAATTTGGCGATATTCCACTTCATATTATTATTATTAGAGTTGTTAGTGATAATTTGCTATTTCTCAAATTAGTGGTCAAACATCATTAGAGCTTTTAAGTCCCCAAGAATCAATCTCTTACCTTCACTAATTTTTATTTTAATTACCCTTCAAATCGTTTTTTTTTTTTTTGTTACTAAACGAGTAAGCGCAAACCCTCAAATGTTTCGCTTATAATTAATTTAAGATAAGAACTCATTCGTCTGTGTATTCTTTGATAAAAAAAAAAGAGTTGAATTTAAAGCCTTTTTGTTTAACCAGAGGAGGGATTACATAAAGCTCTAGGCGACGACTTAAATCAACAGTTTCCGGGAGGGATGACAGTTGTAAGTTGTCCTCCTTCCTCTTGGTCACCCTGAATATATTTTATCGCATGGGACTAAAAGAATTTTATCTCTCCAAAGGCAATTTATTTTCCTACACGTCGATTCATCAACAAGAAGAAGAGATCAGCTTAAGAAGAAGAATAATGGGAACAAAGAAAATAAAAAAGATGGCATATTGAGAGAAGAATAATCATAACCAAACAACTTCAAAAATTTTCTTTTTTTATTTATCCTCTTAATTTCGTTCTCCCTGATCAGCTGATATACATCTGTAGCTGTTGTAAGAAGGTTATTTTATTTATTTAGAAATTCAAAATAAAAATATCAAGTTCAATTACCTACGAAAACGGAGCAACGATAACAGCAAAGATCCATGATCAATGGAGGGTTTCAAAGGCACCGTCTGGGGTCATCAGAAATTCCGGGGTTGGCCTGTAGATATACTTGGATTCTCAAATTATGCTCAGGGTATGAACAGTTAAGAGATAAACCTCTTACTTTATGAACCAAGAGTGCCTCGCTTCCTAAACAATAAATTTATTTGGGAAGAGATACCCAAAAGAAAAAACTTTTCTCCCATGGCGAACTTTTCTTCTAAAAGATAAAATATTCTAAAAGTTTAACGTTATTTGGATAATATCTAAGGATTGATTATACCAGGTATTGAATTAGAGTCCATGAGTAGCAAGTAAATGATAATTTTTTGTACAGTGAGAGCCACAATTAAGTCCCCACCTGATAGCTTTAGCCTTAAGTATATGGTATAGAATATGGTGAAATAATTTTAAATTTTAAAAGGTAAAATGAAATCATCTATAACAGATCTTACGTTTTACCTTTTCGGCCATTAAAATTATTTCACTTTACACCATATACTTAAGGCTAAAGCTATCAAGTGGGGACTTAATTGTGGCGAAATAAATAAGATCGTGTATAATTGACAATATTTGTTCTGATGAAGGTCTTGATTGGCGATCGAAACGTCGGCGAATAAAAAATTAAAGATTTTTTTATTTAATCTCCTAGCTACGTAAAGATTGATTAAATCTCCAAAGCCAAAAAAAAAACATCAAGTTCTTATGTACCTGGTATTTCACTAGACTATCAAGCAATGGTTAGTCTGTAACAGTGGCAATGTGGAGGTATAATTAATTTGCTCGATTGGTATAATATTATTAGCGTTGATATCTGTTTAAAGGTTTTCCATTCCTTTATTCTTTGTGTCAAATTCAAACAGAAAAAACGAAATATCCCTTTGTGTATCTCTGCTGTTCCACTTAATGACCTGAGGAGTCAGTCCCATTAATGGAAAAAATAACGGGATTTATTTTTAAATGAAATGGGAAGCTGTTTTAATTGATTTTTTGAGTTGGTTTATTTATAGAACCTATTATCTAATAAGTTCCAGAACATTTCAGAACTACGTAAAAGACAAAATAATTAAAACTTAGGGTTTTAGGGTTTTCTATGTCCATAAGTTCTTTATTGTTGATTGAATTTTAATTTAAAACGGTTTGACTATTCGTCCCCGAAACGGAGTATTTTGATCCTTACGTCTCATAACAAATTCAGCACCCAATTTCCAATTCAAGGAGAGAAAAAAAAGGGATCGTCGTCTTTAAAGGATTTTTCTCCTCCATTTAACTCGTTTGGCTGGCATATACTGTATAATCGATCGAGAATATTTGTATACAAATAGAACGGATAAGAAATAAAAACATCAGGTTACCAATCAAGTTTAGAGCCATTTTAAGATCTGTCTCCAATTTCTTCCTTCTTTTTTTATATGTGAAATGAAGGAAAATGGGGTTACATAAACAGACGTAAAAAAAAGAAATAAAATATTTAATTAAGTGTATTTAGGTTAGACAAGCGACTTCCTAAAAGGAAGCATTCGTTAAAAAAGAGAGATACCATTATCAGATTGTTAAAACAAAAGAGAGAGTCGGATGATAGGCTCTACTCTACTCTAGGGTATATTTTGTGTCGTCATTTGACAATTCAGGGTTACACCCCCTCGATGTCGCCGAAGGAAGAATAATTTGTGTTAGGTGGAAAAATCTGGGTAATTGAAACACGAATGAAAGAGTGGAGAGAGAGAGAGAGAGTCCCGGGTCCTGTGGGACGCCACCAGGGCGGTTTCCAGGACGACGGTCGCCACCTCGGCGCCGCCTGCCTTCAGATGTGCATGCAAGTGGATCATCCCACCCGCCCGCCCCGGATATATCCCTGATATACAACGAGAGAGAGAGAGAGAGACTCTCTTGTGTTTGAGGGCTATTGATTAGCCGTTAAAGAAAGAGAAAAAAACAAACAAATCAAAATTATTCTACCAAGTTATTCAAATTTTGACAAATTGCTCTTTAAAAGCAAGTTGGAAATGAAAACTTCTCTCTAAAGAGACAGGAATCGCGTACAAAAAGACGTTTGGCCAAGGAGAATCCGAGCGATAATTATACAGGCATTACTTTCTCTTACCTATATATGTTAATATATATAGAGAGAGAAAGTACTGGTCTTATGTTCAAATTTATTGGATATACACGTTTTGAGGTCTCCTGAGTCCGAAAAAGTGGGTTCCGAAACATTGTCTGCCTGTGTCCAATTTAAACATGAAACTGAGCTTCGAGGTTGAAATTTTATATTTAAGTTAGGCACCACGCTGAGACGTACCACAAAAGCTTTTAAATAAAATCGGCCAAGTACTTTGTATTTGAAGAAGTGACTGTAGATTTTAATCAAAATCGTTTAGCAAATTTTGAGAAAATCAAAAAAAAAAACTGAAAATAACATCAGTAAAGTACTAGTGTATTCAAATGGAAGGCAGGCTCAGCCAAAAAATAAAAGCCTCTGGATGCTTACAGAATACCGAGACGTTTCTGGTCAAATTTATTGTCCCATCATCAGTCATTGATTCTCAAAGTTAGTTAAAGTTAGAAGGGGGGCGATACATTTAATTTTTCTTGTAATGCCCTTTGGGTAAATAGTCATATTAAATGTATCGCCCCTTTCTAATTTTAACTGACTATATGGGAATCGTCTCGGTATTCTATAAGTATCCAGAGGCTTTTATTTTTTGGCTGCACCTGCCTTCCAGTTGAATTAGTACTTTACTGATGTACTTTTTTCGATTTTCTCAAAATTTGCTTCAACGATTTTGATTAAAATTCAAAAAATCAATTTATAGATGTCCTTTAAAATGTATATTCTCATTTTGCCCTTGAAATTGTTGATTTTAGTGATCATTAGTTTATGAAGATATTGCTAATGGAAAGAAATGGTTTTATAGTAATCTCTGGGTTATTATGAGGACGATTCAGTGAAAATTGATGAAATTTGCTTGGATAGTTGGCCGGTTAATGATCTTGAACTTTGCAGTTGAGCTCAAAAAGTTGCCTCTGAAGGGAAAAAATTGTAGATGCTTTAAAGTTTTTCTTTAAAAACAGTGAATTTGTAATAATTACTCAGCGGAACTCTCAACAAGAAAAACTCCCCACCCTGGAGAGAAATTCCTTCTAGAGCACCATACTTTTGTGGGTTCGTGCGAAAAAAAGAACCACGATGGTTAGAACACCAGAAGACATCGATTAATTAAACATGTTTTGGGAACTGACTGAATACCATCATTTCAAAAATCATCATCAATCCCTGAGTCACCCTGTATTTTAGTATCGATTCGTTTTCATTTCGGTCGTACGGTCTTAAGCACACATCAATATTTTTATATTAATTTCTGAATGTACTCGTCTTGTTTGAATGTCCTCTGAGAGGACAAACAGAACATAAGAGGCAAAGAGAGGGTTAGAATAACAAGAACACACGCTTGGGCTTTTACAGTTGAAATAGGCTACTTATAGAACAAACACGAAACAAATTCTCTCTCTTGACTACTCGCCTGGTTATAAAGAGAGGAATAAAATATTCTCTCAAAATCAGTTGGTTAATTCTTCTCTCTCTGAATATAAATAATATTGTGACATGTAGTATTAATAAAATTTAACAATTTTTTTATTCATGACTTAGGTGATCTTGTGAAGAGGTTGATTTGGTCCCTACGAACCATGAATTTTCTCAGCATTCCCTAGACAAAATGATTTTAAACGATTGAATAAGTTCGAATTGATGGTCGCAAAAATATTCTATAAAAATATAAAGCTATGGTGTTTGCACTGAAAATATTTTAGTATCGTTGGGATTGTTCTGAGCTATTGGCCAGAATTGGATTTAGGTCCCAGAATTTGTTCTCAGATCTGGATCCCTATTTTATTTAACTCCAATAAAAACAAGGACGGGAAAAAATTCACCAGTATTTAAAATGATCTCGGAGTATTCAAGGAGAGAGACCGCCGGACTGAGGAAGTAAACTTTGTGATTGAATTTTGGGTTTTTGTGATTTAACTTTCCCTATAACTTAATGGAAATATTTAGATTTTTGTTGGGAATTTCATGTAGGCTCTTTGTAAATAAATAAATAAATCGTTTCGTGATTTTTAAAAATAGTATCAGGCGATGAAAAGTGAATTTGCAGCGTAACAGACCTGGGAAATGCAGCTGATTGTGCAGAACCTACTTCAAAAACTGGGATGCATCCAATTAAAATGTTCTGTAGGTCAAGAACTAGAAGGAGTTTATTAAGCCTGTGGTTTTGGAGAATTGTGAAGTCATAATATTCCACTACTACAATAATGGTCCACGAATATTGCAGGAGATAAAATGGGATATTCTCCAGCACACGCCATATTTTCTAGATATTGTGCCTACAGAATATAATCTCTTCCGGTCATTAGAGAATAGTTTGAGTAACACAAATCTAAAAGAAGCTGTCCAAAGTTACCTCACAAAATATTTTCAAGGTTTTTCAAAAATTGCGCAGAAAAATGGAGATTGTATCTTTGATTAAATTTAATAAAAATAATAACGTCAAAATAAATAAACAAAAGACTTGCAAATTCCATTTTCTAAAGGCAGGTTGTCTAGGATTAAATCTGATTAAAGAAAGTTACGTAACTTCGTTGTTGTTTTTTCCTTCCTTGATATGAAACGAGATGATGACGAATCCCTACAGAATCACTTCTCTTTTATCAACAAATAATTGAAAGAAGTTTCGATGCTCGTTTTTAAATTAATATTTGATAGACACCAACACAAAGATAAAAGATAAACGCAAATTCTAAATTTATCTTGAAAAGAGAGAGAGAGAGAGGTCTTTTGTTACTAATATTTAATGGAGCGTGTACACAATCTGTCTACTCATCAGTTTGTTATTAGTAGGATTAATATCCAGCGAATAATCATTTATGATTGCAGGTGGATAATAGAGAGAAAATGTTATGTGCAATGACCATCGGGCTGTGGTCGTCTACAGTTCATTTTTTTTTTAGATACGTTGGAATTCAGCCAAAAAGGGTGTAAACGAATCATTGTAAAAGATCCTGACATCTTTCTTTATATAGTTGAAACAGTGCGGAAAATCAACTAATTCGAAAACAAAGATCGATAGAAGAATGAAATTTATTTTGGAAGCTGATACAAAAGTTTCAACATTTGTTACACTATTTGGTCTAGTCCCAATATGGAGTTGCTCTAAAAGATGGTCTCTAAAGCCCAGAGCGATTAGTCCAAGGAGATGAGGCTCTAACTGTATCAATTCTCCCATTAGTCATAGATTATTTAAATCTAAATATCGACACATGAATATAACATGGGGATGACAATACCACGTAGGTTTCATACTTAGTATGTCTGAATGTAGAGAAGGCAATGGCTAAGTCTCAACATGGCTCGGGTTCGAATCCAGCTTGCCGCAAATAATTCAAACATCCTGCCGAAGTCTCCTCTTAGGGTAGGAAAGGGGGATAGTTCCATCGTGGTATCACAAAGGGCCTAATTGGCCTAAGTGTGTTCCCTCTCTGGGAACGGCCACTTCAACCTAACCTAACCATGTCTGATTGTAGAGGAGACACATAAAATTGGCTTCTGTTTACTTTACAAAATTTATCTGGGAGATTCCTTGATTGGTGAGTCTTGGGTACCACTGGAGGTTTTGATTATGAATTATTTCTATTAGATCTAAATTGACATTTAGTGTTTTTATTAATGTACTATTTTCAAAGCATGGGATTTAACCTTTTTCAAGTTACCCAAAAAATGTAATTACTTTTCGCTAAATGTTGATGCGTGGTGTTGCTATGTCATCATCTACTGTATAAATATAAAAATATTTTCATAAAACTCTATAATTTGTGAATATACATTCGGCTAGTTCCATTTATATAATTATTTCATTTATTAAACTTTGCTCATTAAAACTTTCGTAGTTGGTATGATTTTTGTTGTTTCGAAGTTTAGAATATCCAATTCTAATTTTCCCTTCTTTTGAAATCACAAACTTTTAAATTTTATTTCAATTTGGCAGGAATAGATTATCTCTAGAGTTACAATTAAAGACCAAAAGGGTTATCTAGTCTCTTTCCAACGCATCAGAAACACTTTTATTGAATATTCAAAATGTATCTGGGAGATTCCTTGATGGGTAGGCCTTGGGCGCCACTTTCTTATTTGAAGTAGTTAGCATAAATGGAAAAACGTTACAAAATCTCAAATTCCTTCTTAGGGTATTTGTAAAACATCTAGAACATTGGAATCTGGAGAAAATAATTTGATACATCATTTCTAAATAAATTTAGAAAATGATGAAATGACATTGACGAATTCAGGAGACTTAAGTTATATCCTTAATTATATTATTGCAGGTATCAGGCAAATGAGAATCAAGATAACTTTATTTTATGACGCAAATTTTAAAATCCTGGTTTCGGCCTCAATCGACCATCAAGTCTGTAATCAAAAAAACAAACATATAACATGTCAACTGGATTGACTTTGAGGAAACAATAGTCTAATATTGTAAGAAGATTTTGGTATGTTCTTTGTGTATTTTGAAATGAGCATTTCCTTATTTTTTTTTACTTTCGAGTTAAGCCTCTTTGGACTGCATGGTAACAACCAAATTCCTTTTATTGTCTAGGTCTTGTTCTTGTACCAGCTTTGACTTCCTGCCAGTATCTTCTGAGTCCACCAAGTAGTGCCCGCTTATGTTCTTCAGACAAAGGTCCTCTACGTCTTTTGGATGTTGATGCTATTTTAAAACCTTGGTAGTTGGTCACCAATCTTCTAAATTTGTTCCTGTCAGGAATTTCCCTCTCTGAGATACCAATCTGCCTAGGATCTTTTTCACATTCTTATATTATAATACATATGTTATAAAATTTTTTTTTCTCTATTTTATAATACAATAATAAACTTGGGATAAAACTATTCTTTCCTCAAAGTCAATCCAGTTGTCATGTTATGTTTTTTTGATTACAGACTTGATGATGGTCAATTGAGGCCGAAACCAGGCTTAAGCGCTGACTGATTATCGTCAAAGAATAAAATTTGCGTCATAAAATAAAGTTAGCTTTATTCTCATATGCCTGATACCTGCAGTAAGAAAACACTTGCTCTAAATAAAATGTTATTATTTATTTTCTTTTGTAAGATATCCTCCTCCTCTTCTTAACAAAATTCTAGGGCTGCTATTGATTATTGCTCAAAATTCGATGCTGTATTTTCTAAAATCTTTTAAAAGGTAAAGAAAAAATAAAATGGGTACAATGTCACAAGCAACTAGAAAAGTGGGTGAAGAAAATGAGATGATCTTTGATGTTAGAGATCAAGAATTAATTAAATTGCCGATTCTCTTTATTTCAAAATAATCTTTTGCCTTGCAAATTTACACGAAACTCGTTTATTTAATGATGGAGAAAGAAAGAAAGAAAGGAGGGAAGGAAGGAAGGAAATTCAATATTCTATCAGGTAATAATTTCAAGACCGGAAGCAGCAGCAACTGGCAATCATGCAAGCAAATGTTTCTCAAGTTATATTTAGTAAGAGATTTTATAGACCAGAGAGGAAGCCAGCCAATCACGAGGGAACAAGAAATAATGTTGAGGAATTCAATACAAAAATTGGGTCATCAACATAAATTAGGGCGACAATTACGTTCTGATATCCGCTGTATTTATCTTAAATAAAACTTGTTCGAACACAATATCTCTGATCTTCCGCCTTTTGCGCATGTTTCACACAATTATGAGTGTTTGGATTGGATGAGGAAGGGAGGTATATTTTGGGATGCTTTTTCTAAGTTCCTTATGTCCAGTTGCACCAACAAATCTCATTTCTTAAGCTCTTCTTACATCTTATAATTGAATTTGAAATCAGGAAATCGGATCTTAAGATCCTCTATTTGTGTCTACATCGCATTAATAATAACAATAAGATATATTTATTTCAAAAAATATATAAATAGTTGATAGTTAGAATGCCACCTTTCGCTTTTTAGATTATGGAAGGTTCAAGGCGAGGTTAAGATCTTCGATGTTTTGGTGCAAATGGGCATTAGAGCCTTGAGAACTTGAATGAAGAGGTCGGTTACAGATAGTGCAACCCACAATTATGACAAACCCGACTTTTCAGCACCATCAATTGAGCAAAAGATCTGTACTAGTTGTAGGGGAAAGTAGCTGTATATCGGATGCCAAAGTTCTGGCTGTCCTGTATGCTGCACTGGTACCTCTTGGTTTCTCTATCCTAAAGCGACGTTGAGTGGACTTATCTGTTGTCAGTGCGAGTTGTGAAAAATATTTGTTTGGTTTTTGAATTTATGAACATTTTGGAGGAGGTATTGTACATTTACAACTACAAAATGAAATATGTTCAAACTGTTATAGTGGTAATTATATTGGAGAAGAACGTTAATTTTAATATACACTTATTTTTTTAGCTAGCTGTTATGGTTTCGAGATTATGTTCCGTCAAATGTCAAAACGTGTTGGCTCCTAATATCGGATAGTTTCGGGTCCCTAATATCAGATATCCACAGGCAACGAAGACAGCGCAGACGAGGAGTGTATTTACTGTCTTCAACCATAGAAGCAAGATAAACACGGCCAAGATAAGATGCGAATTCCCGAGTCGAAATCGAACGCCTGGTTTGAACCATGGGTTAATCTTTACAATAGGGCTCCAAGCCACCCAGAGGGCGCTGGCTTTCACTTCACTAGTTCACTCGCATGACATTAGCTGTACGTTCATGATTCTTTCGTTCTTTTCATTTGCGCGCGCTATTTGTTTTGATTTCCTAGATGTTTTAAATTTTTTTTTAATCTAAGGAAACCGAACTGCAACCGAAAGGCCGAAACAATTAGGTCGGGACCCCTGCAAGTTGTTAAAAAAAAAAGATTCTTACCTTAAAGTGGCCTCTCCTCGTCCTGATCCTTCTCTGAGGGAGGGTACACTTGCCGAATGCTCTCAAGGAATTCCCTCATAAGGTCCTGACTCCCTTCATGATACCTATACCACAAATATTCGGCCAGATAGGTATCAAACTGGCCAGCACAAGTCTTGCTTGGCATTCCTCTCTTAACAGCACTCCAAGTCCCCTCAATCGAGTTAGTATGTACACTAGGGGTATGACTTTTTTACAAGCTCGGATCCCTGTATCATAACTTGATGAACTTTTACTAAAGGTTGAATAAAATCTTACTTTCAAGTGGATTTGATAAAAAAACGTCACGCACAAAATGATTTGAAAATTTTATATATCAGATTTTTTGCCAATTTTTTGAAGTCACTCTAAATAGATACAAAATTGAACACAAGCGTTAGACTCACTTATATAGTGTCATTAGAGACACAAGGAAGTCAAATATTCTAGATAAGGTCATTGCTGAGGATGAATTTCACTGGGGGGTTGTCCTTATTGAGGGAGGAGTCTTGGTAGATTTCTTCCATATCTTTGATTGCACCGCACACTCACAACATTGGTTGTTTCGGGCAATACTGATTGGAAATTCATCAATTTTCCAGTGGGTTTTCAAGCAATTGAGCTCTGCTGATTCGGAGCTGCAGATAGTTCATCAAAATCTTGAACGTGAAAGCATTGGCTGCTGATTAAATGATCAGCCCATTAGTAAGAAATGAATGGACGAATTTTGCGCAACCTTTTGCGGATTTCAGGCATCAGTATAAACGAAAGAAGGGCTAGAATGGCACGAGAGGTCCAGCATGCATTGCTGATATTTCGAATTTGTTGAAATTTCACGAAGGGGATTTCATTCCTCTCAGCGAAGTGACGGAAGTCACGAGTGAGGTGGTAAAGAAACTTCATGTCGTCTCTTCAGCCGCCTGTTTCCTTAATTTTAGTTTTAACGTTGCTGAAGGCTCCTTTCAATTTATTATAATGGCTAATCAAATCCTGCACAAAGAAGTAGTGGATGTTGGTGATTTAGTCAACCCATGAAGCTCATCGCCCATGACAACACCTAAAAGGCGATCCAGCACATGGAGCTGGCAACTAATAAACTTGGGTTTGGGGTACCTTTCTCTTCGAACATTTGCTGCAGCCGATCATCGCATGCTTTTATTTAGAATAATAAAAAAAATACTAAAATTTGCTTTTATAAATAGAATTGATATAATTTATCATTAAATCTTTAATCTTTATTAGAGGGGGCGATCCCCCCCTTTAATCCGCCCCTGGTGGAACTTAGAGTAAAGAAAATAAAAGAAAATGCCACAAATTAGGAAACTGGAGAGCAAAAATGGCTAAGAGAAGGAATTAAAAAAGCAAAAATAAAACTGTCTATAAGGGGAAAGGCCAGGAGATCGTATGACAAAATGGCGGGGAGATCGTATGATGAAATGGCGGCGAAAAAATGGCGACTAATTAAATAGTATGAACTAATCCCAAAAAGGAGAACGAAAGAATCACGAATGAAGCACGCCAGAACCCTCTGGGTGCCCCAGAGTCCTATAGTAAAGATTAGCCGAACCAAGGTCTTTAAATACACAGGTTGGCCAGAAACTAGTGAATAAACAATTTTCCGGTCACAGTTTTTGATCGGTCCACGTCATGAAGCTCCTCCTGGCTTGTATTTTTCTATGTGGCACCGTTGTTGACTGCACATAACCTAGTTCACATTCATTTTGTTTTATTTGCAAATTTTATAGTTTCTGACTAAACTAATTTAGACCCTGGTATTTATTCTGCTTTATTAATAATATACCGTATATAAATATTTATAAATGGTTTGTTCCGAAAGATCTTTTACAAAAAGAGGAGCTCCATGACGTCACTCCCTTGGAATGAAAAAATGTAAACAAACCGAGTTTCACCCCCTGAGCCGAACCTTGTAGTCCTCAATTGAGGACTAAAAGGTTCAAGCCAGGCGTTCGATTTCGACTCGGCAAGTACTGGGAAAGTCCTTCGAATCCTCTCAGGTCAAAATTAAAAACAGTGCGATCTCAGCGCCAAAGCTTTAGTAGATGACCACCTTTCATTCTGTCGCCATTTTCTCTCATTCCTTGGATACTTGGATTTATTATCAAAAAAAAAAGATAAATAAGTTTTAAGTTTTATTTTCATTTTTTTCATTAATTTTCTTTATTATTATTAATTATTTTTATTAATTTAAAGGTCAACGTTATAAAAACAAGCCAAAACAAAATGATAAGGTTAGTTGTTATTTTTATTTTTTTTATATATGTAATCTTATAATCTATTTAATTTTTTCAATTATATTCATTAGAAATTTTAATTGTAAAAACACATTGGCCTGAAGAAGCCACTTTAATTCTAATAAATGAATACAAGGAACATTGGCCATTCATGATATTTTGAAAGGTAAGAAGACAAATTATAAATTCATAAAATTAATTTATATATTTTTCACATTTCCAGAGAACTAAAAGAAGTTATTATTGAAAAGAAAAATATTTTTCCACATGTGATAGCTGATGCTACAGGCTTACATGTACAGTCAAGGTAAAAATGAATATGATTTATTTTAGAGATGGAAACTTATTTTTGCATCTATATTTTCTTTAAAACAATTTTAGTAATGAATTTACAGAAATATTGGAATCGACACGAAGAGCAATTGGAATTTTTAAAGATATGTAATCTTATTCTCAAATTAAAGAAAATTGATATTTAAACAAATATTATTTTATTTAAAGATTAATTTTCTTTTCTTTTATAGGGTGTTCCCTAATTACATTAACAATATTATAATGCATTCAGTTGCCCTGAAAATAGCCTAATTCTTCTACAACCAAAGAGAATCGATTCAGTTGCTCCAAGTTTTGATGATTTCCTTGATTTAGGCATTTGGAGGAAGGATTTGATTGACAATTAGCATCCGGGACGTTTATTTACATCGGTAATGGCTCTAGACGGGAACACAACTAGGCTCTAGGGAACTATCAATTAAGGGTTGATGAATAGATCCCGAGCCAACCAAATTCCCCCGAAAAGGGATCTTCATATTCAACTAACTAAGAAATATCAAGAATAAAGAATCTTTTTTATGGTCCAGGTGCGAAATTACTTATTTACATTCCTAACTTGACTCGTATAAGTCCCCAGAGGAAAGGTTAACCTTATTTTATTTTTTTTTTTTTATTCGTTTTATGGGCTTTTTCGGCACCAGAGGCCATTTTCTACCTCTGAGCCATAGGTCAAGGCCGTTAGCCCTATTTTATTTGTTAATATTGGAACAATCTATAATAATAATAATAATACATTTTATTTCTGCTCCTTTGTAATACACTAGCCGCGGTGCCCGCCTTCAGGCTTCGCGGTTAGCCGACGGGCTTCGCCCCTCCCCCTGGACCCCCCTGCGGCGGACGCTCGCCTTTTCTTAATTATGAAAAGAAAATTATTATTATTTTTTTTTTTATTGTTCAAGCCTTTAGCCCTTGGCCATCGGCAAAGAAAATTATTATATCTACTAATCCAATTCAGTGCCTGCTTGATGATTTGTTTGCATTCATGGAATACACAAATGAAAAGAATATATAAATATTTCTCTATACATTTTCTATGGGAGGAATTGTAACTTTAAGAATTAATAATTCAAAAAGTTATAGGAATTTCGGAACGAAAATAATTCTCCTGTAATCCCTATAAAGTCCTCTTTAAGCATATAAAATTTCGTTTTAAAATTCCAACAGTAAGTTCGTTAAAATAGAGCGTACAGACATACGGACATTAGCGATTTATATATATGGATTTTTTGTACATTGACAATGTATTTTTTCTTCTAACGTTTTGCCGCCCTATGAGTATCCCATATTTTACCGCATTAATTTGTTTTTACTTTCTCTTAACCTCTATATAGGTTAATAGAGAGTATTGGATTCATGTCAAAAATTCGACGTCGATATTTTAATGGACCTGACACGAGGTTTTTGAACAAAATCGGCCAAAGAGTACTAGTACTTTACTGATGAACTTTTCAGTTTTTTTCGATTTTCTCAAAATTCGCTCCAACAATTTTTTTTTTTAAATTCAAAAATCAATTATTTTTTAGATTCTCTTTAAAATGTATATTCTCATTTTGCTCTCAAAATTAAATTAAAGCACACATTACTCTTGTACTTCATAGAAAGATAGGATCAATGGTTCTCATGATAAAAAATTTTTTTGAAAGTTGTGTTCTGTGCTTATCACACCAGATTTTTCGTGTCAACATATATTTGGTGTCCAAAAGTATGGTACATGTGAATTTTAAAATGTAAAATTTATAAATATAGAAAAATATTTATATTTTGTTATCATGAGAACCATTGATCCTATCTTTCTATAAAGAACAAGAGTAAAGTGTGCTTCAAAATATCTCAAGGGCATATTTCAAAGATCATCTAAAAAATAATTGATTTATGAATTTTAATCAAAATCGTTAGAACGAATTTTGAGGAAATCGAAAAAAAAAAAAAAAAAAAAAAAACTGAAAAAGGACATCAGTAAAGTACTAGTACTCTTTGGCCGATTTTGTTCTAAAGCTTCGTGTCACGTCCCAGGGGGGGTAATTTAATTAAATATAAAATTTCAACCTCCTAGTTCTTTTCGTTCATGAGATATTTTGTTTACAAAACACCCCCACCCCCCCCTCCCACCCCACCCCCCCACCGAGACAGACCATGTTGTATAAACCATTTTTTTTGGACTCAGGGGATCTCAAAACGTGCATATCCATCAAAATCTCGACATCAAATTTATTACATGAAACCAAATATTTTCTCTCTCTATATATATTACGTGTATAGGTAAGAGAAAGTAAAAATTGATTTTCGCGGTTTTCTCTGAAACCGTTAGCCGTACATAAAAAACTGATAGATGTTATTATGTGCATTTTTTATAGATCTACAACTTTTATATAACACTTTTTTGTATAAAATTTATATTTAACAAGATAAATAAATGAATATTTTCTGATTTTTTTTTTCGATTTTCAGGGCTCTTGGGGCACCCTTTCCCCTTATCCGGTTGAGCTGAAATTTTACACAGGTTATTTTTTTTGGCAATGGCACCAAACTAGGGGGTAGCGCGAATAAATTCCAACTTTGAAAAATAAGAGCCACCCTAGTACCGTACTGTCGGAAACTAAATCTATGTCGACACAAAGGACCAGTCACACCAGATTTTTTGTGTATTGTGAAATTATTTGCAATTTCGGTTTCTTTAGAAGATCAATCTATGATAACGAGACGTTACATCTATCCGTATAAATTAGAGCCCTCTTATTTATCACAAAAAGAACAATAGCGCCGTCATGCAAGATAAAAGAGACATATATATTTTCGGAGTAATATCGCCTCGATATTGTTCTCCGAAAGTGGGTGTAATATTTCTTCTCCCTTGTGCTGTGCACCCCCCCCCCCCCACCCCACCCCAGCCCTTCAATTATCCCGCGGGAAGCACATCACTCGCTCCCCTGGGATGGATTCATCCATTAAAGGCCAAAATGCAATGACCCATGTTTACATTCACCTCTCATTCATGTGTAAACCCCGTTAGCTTTAAAACAACTATTTGATCAAGGAATTTATAAACACCCTATTTAAACTATAGCTTACAGTTAGAGGGACAAATCATTAAGCATTGGATACTAAAATTTACCGCCTTTCTTCTTCTATATACACAATCTGGTGTGACTAGCACAGCACACAACTACAATAATTGAGAGTTGTGTTCTGTGCTTGTCACACCAGATTTTTGTGTCGGCATATATTTAGTTTGTGCCGATATATTAATTTTTTTTTTTTTTTGCCATTTAGACTTACAAGTGTTAGACTCGTCTCCATTAGTTCAATCCAACCAAAATAAATTGTCGCGTGAGACGGGATACGAACCCGCGACCCTTGGTACAAGTACGTTAACCACTACGCCAAGGCCCGAAGACATAATATATATGACGAATTATAAAAATTGTGAGATTTAATTATTCAATTTTTAAATTGATAATTTTTAAAATAATTTAAAGTGCGCGTCTCTGGGATGCTAATTTTGGGAGATTTGCGGCCACCATTTAGAAGCTATCGACCTCAAATTTCTTTTGAATTAAAGCTATTTAAAATATCTACAACTTATAGAAGCCCTTTTTTTGATTTTCGAAAAAATAAATTGTTTTTTTAGATTAATCGCATTAAATAAAAGATATTTTTAAAAAATTCGCTCTTTATCTTTTAGGTAATTAAATAAGTAATCATTGTGTTAAAAATTAATTAATTTTTTACCCTTAATTAATTAGCTAGAATCTTTCAAATGAAATGGAATAAATCCCTTGTATCCCTGTGGGAACAACTAACGCCATCTCTTGCCGCCTCGAGTAACTAGCTACTGAATGGTGCTCTAACGGCTTTTCGAGAGATCTCCCTTAATGATAAATTTTGTTTTTATAAGAATTTTAAATAAAAGAGACAGAGAAAAACTGAAATGAAAAGATTATTTTAAAACTTTAGCGTTAATAAAAAAAATTTCGACATTTTTGTCTTTGTTTTATTTAAATTGTAATTCTTTATTAAAATGATATTGATTTATGTTAAATTTACTTAGAAATGTTTAGAAATATTTCATATTAAATGTTTAATAAATTACAGATAGATTAGAACAGATCTTCCTAAGAAGATACAAAGTGAGTGTTACGTTATTTTTGATGCACAGTGTGGTTGAAAACGTATAATTTTTCTTTTGTTTCAAATTAAAACCAAATAAGGCCCTTGGGGCATGGCGTAGAGGTTAGCGTGCTAACCTCATATACCAAACGTCGCGGGTTCGGACCCCAGGCAGTCCGATGATTTTATTTAAGCCAATTGGATACCAAATGGCTTAAATAAGAATGCCTGGACCCTATATGTATATTTATTAATAACGGATATCGTAAAAAGTCTTATATGGCCTGAGTTGCCGAAAAGACTGTGTGAATGTGTGTGTGAGTGTGAGTGTGAATGAGAAAAAAGTGTGAATGTTTAAAAAAAAAAAAAAAAAACCAAATAAATTTAATAAGAAATAGAGAAAAAAAAAATCGATTAAATTGGATGAATTCACAAATTACGCGAGTTCACATGTATTTCCGTTTCCGTTTGACTGCACAGCAACAACAACAACAACAACAACATATGGCCCGTCGTTCAAAAGTTTTGAGCAGCGTTGTTGCATTGTATGAATTAATTAAAAGGGGATGCGATGCATTCAAAAGGGAATCCATGTCCCCTGTCACAATTTAACGAAAAAAAAAAAGAAAGCGATTGATTGCAAATAGAGAAAAGAAATGGGGGAAGGAATTTAATTGAGAGAGAGAGAGAGAGAGAGAGAGAGGGCGTAATAATAATAACGCAGATATTATTATACGTAGAGCGATCAACTTTAAGGGGCAAATTAAAAGGAGGTTCAAATTAAGCAATTACTGTCATCGTATCTTGAATTTATCTCTCTGACAATCTATTATACGAGTTAATTTCCTACCTGACCTAATAAAATTTTATCTTTTAGCTAATAATATAAAGAAAAAGAAATTCTATTGTCCAATGAGGAAAATAAAAAGAAATCAGGTAGTAAAAGGTTGTTTTTAGCGCTTGTGAGCGAGCGCTCACTCACTAGCGTTTGATTTGGCAATTATAAGCGATTGCAAGATGGTGGATGAAACATTAATTCCTGTCATAGGTGCTTTATTAAAAGCATTTTGATATGGATGAAGAAAATGTAGACCCTTATAATGAGGAATTAGGCCCCCGGGCTTGGCGTAGCTGGTAGCGCACCTACCTTGTATACCAAGGGTCGGGGGTTCGTTAAAGAGAAATCAATGTAAAATCAAAATTCTACGTATTTTCAATAATCATCAATTAATTAAAAAAAAAAAAAAATTCAATCAAACAGGTCAAAGGGATTAAATATATTCAAAAATCTTTGATAACGAAAAATATGTCGGATTAAATAGATATAAAAATATAAATATAAATTTAATATTTAAGTTATGGAAGAAATGTTTAAAATAAAAGAAAATTAAAATTATGGCAACATACAGTAAAGTTATCAATTGAAAGATAATTTGTCAAGATCCATTAGTTTCGTTTATTATTTAAAAATAATCCCCAATGGAATGTTACCAGCTGGAACTGATTCCGTCTACTGAATTGTATATTCAAAAAAAAAAAAAAAAGAAAAAGACATTTGTTAACGATCATTAGTGGAATAAAGAAAGAAATTTTAATTTAACAAGACTGTGGGTGTTGTTTATTGGTGAAGCCAAACATTCCATAGCCCCCTGGGAAATCGAACCCAGGATCTCCAGCCTTTCCGGGGCATATAGTGCAATGGACAGCACGCCTATGCCCCGGAAAGCTGGAGATCCTGGGTTCGAATCCCCCCCCCCCCGGGGGCCATGGAATGTTTGGCTTCACCAATAAACAACACCCACAGTCTTGTTTTTTAACACTCCCACTTTTTTACTTTCTCTTACCTATGTATATATGTAATATATATATAGAGAGAAAGTATTGGATTCATGTCAAAAATTCGATGTCGAGATTTTGATGGATCTTCACGTTTTGAGGTCCCCTGAATCCAAAAAAGTGGTTTTCGCGACATGGTCTGTCTGTGTGTGTGTGTGTGTGTGTGTGTGTGTGTGTGTGTGTGTGTGTGTGTTCAATTTTAAGCATGAAGGAATTGAGCTACGAGGTTGAAATTCTATATTTAACTTAAACACCCCCGGGACCGGAAAAATAAGCTTTTAATCAAAATCGGCCAAAGAGTACTAGTACTTTACTGATGTACTTTTTCAGTTTTTTTCGGATTTTCTCAAAATTTGCTCCAACGATTTTTTTTTAAATTCAAAAATCAATTATTTTTTAGATGCTCTTTAAAATGTATATTCTCATTTTGCGATTGGAAATCTTCTGAAGACCACTTTACTCTTGTATTTCATAGGGAAGATAGGAGAAATGGTTGCCATGGTAACAAAATATAAATATTTTCCCATACTTATAAATTTTACATCTGAATTCAAATGTTCCGTACTGTCGGGAACTAAATATATGTCGACACAAAAATCTGGTGTGACAAGCACAGTATACAACTTTCGATTACCGAAGGTAAGAGAAAGTTGTGTGCTGTGCGCCAGTCACACCAGATTTTCTCATTCATACCCACACTCACACACACATTCAGACAGTATTTTCGACAACTTAGGCCATTTAAGATTATTTATAATATCTATTTGGGGTCCAGGCATTTCTATTTAAGCCATCTGGTATCTAAATGGCTTAAATAAAATCATCGGACTGCCTGGGGTCCGAACCTGCGACCCCTGGTATACTAGGTAGGCACGCTACCAACTAGACCAAGCCCGTAGGCATACAGGGTGTTAAATATATCAATGACTAGTTAAGTCCGAATCGAGGTTTTTTGAATATTATTATCTTATTCAAATATGAGGACATCAGCACCGAACCCACATTTCGCTTTCTTGGTTTTATACCTTAGTATCTATTAAATCATGAATTCCAGAGCAGTACTGTACTATACCATGAGAAGTATAAAACCAAGAAAGTGAAATGTGGGTTCGGCCGTCATCTAGCGATGATGGCCTCATATATAGATCTCGAAAATTATTTAACGAAATTTTAATTTCCATCTTCCTTACTTTTGAATGAAAAGAATAAATTCCTTCACCTCACACGTCCGCCGGTCAATAGCTAGAAAATCCTAAACTTGGTCTCGTGCTTAAATGTAAATCTGTCTTCTACAAGTGTGGAGAGACACGAGACACACTAATGCCGGGTTGCAAGAACGTATTTAACGGTTCGTTAAACGCTTTTGTTGGTTTAAACCTTCCGCTAAACAATTTTGGGTTGCAAGAACGTATTTAAAGGTGATTGGTTCGTAAAAGCTGTATTTAAACTAAAGGTTGAAAATCGGAGCTTTAAACTATAAAGTATCCACTAACCTGATTTGTTTCATTGAAATAAAAAAGAATTTGGTGACTATATTATCACGCGAGAGAGGTAAGATATAAATACATTAATTTATTTGAGTTTTCTTTAGTTTCTGAAACGTATTAAGCGATATTATTAATTATTATAGATATTCATTCGATGAAGAGAAAAAGTGAGGTTATAGTATATTCCCAGTTTCTTTATAATTTAACATCTGACAGCCAGATCTACCAACGAATTTATTATTTTTATTTTACGATATTTAAATATTTTTTGTTTTGTAACCTAATATTAACAATTAAAATTTAAAGAATACAAATATAATTACTATTTTTATTCATTTTATAATTTTGGTACAATTATAAATTATACAATTTGACAATGCGCCCTTGCGGTCAACTTGGCCAACTACATAGAGAGCTGTCATTTTCGGGGGCCCAATCGTTTTGCATCTATCTATATATCTTAACAGTAGGGAATAGTTAACGGTTCCTTTAAAGTTGCTTTAGGAACAGCCTATAATTTTAAAACCCAAAGCGATGTTTACTAACAGACTTTTAAATGTTTACAGAACTGTTTTCTTGCAACCCGGCATAAGCCTTCTAAATGAATTATGAGTGATTAAAAATCATCACATATACCGTACATAGATCCTTCTTACCGAATTTTGGCACAAAAGAAAATATTAGAAAGTATGTTGGCAAATAGACTAATTATAAACGATGTTAACAAATTAGCCCTCGGGCCTTGGAGTAGTGGTGAGATGCTGGGCATTTCATTTGTACCAAGGGTTTGTGTATTGCAAATAACAAGTGTCCGACGAAATTTATTTATTACTCGAGGTTACTTGTCATGCAAGGTAGTTAGTGGTACCAATAGAAGAAAAAAATGTATTGGTTCCAATAATTTTCTTCTCATTGGTACCGGTACCACTATTCTATCTTACATGACAAGAAACCTCGAGCTCTGCTTAGTAATATTCAAGAAATTTATTTGATTTTAGTGGAAAAAACTAACGATAAATTTCAGGTGAGATGAATTGTTTGAGGTATTAAAATATTATTAACTAATAAATGAACAGTTTCCTTTTCGAGTAGTATATTTACAAACACAACTCATGGGAAAACATTCTCTGGGTCCTGAAGATGCGCAAAAACTTTAACGTAATCGATTAAACATTTGGTCTTTATAAATATCATTTCCTTTTGCTTTAGGAATTTGTAATATTGGGAAATCATTAAAATTTTCTCCGGAATTAAAACAAAAAAAAAAGAGGAAAGGAATGACGAATGTAAACTTTTAAGAAGAGCATCGCTCTTGTGATAAAAATCTCAGAATTCGCTCGGTTTTATGACACATTTTTATTACTCCGCCATGTTTGAGAAGAAGAAGAAGAAGAAAAAAGGAATTAGATGAAATTTAAATTTTTTTATTGGTCTGATGCATCTTATTCTCTGACCTTGTATGTAACACAACATAACATATGTCACAATGTTGAAAAAAAAAAGAGAAACAGGGATCAATATCCATTTCCATTTTCTGGTCTCCATTTTTATATAGGCCATAATTCGGTGATGTATGTCTGTTTGTCTGTTACACTCTATTTGGGCAACTTCACGTTAGAATCTCGAAACCGAAAAAGAAAACTTTCAAGTTACGAGGGGGTGTCAAAAAATAACCGGAATTATCTTTTTTTTAGAAAATTCTGCGTACTTTTATTCAAATTCCATTACAAACCTTCAAAGTATTCACCCTCGGTTATTCCAGCGTTCAGTCCACTGTTGAAAACACTCCCTGAAGATCCTTTTTGATATTCTGTTAAGTATACCCGAAATTTTGTTGTTCAGCTCTCGATCACGTGGTGGATAAACAACGTACTGTTACTGCCAATGACTATTGTGAAGTATTGAAGGGGCCATTAAGAAGGGAAATTACAACAAAAAGACCACATCTTGCTCAAATTTTCACCGGCACATCGCGCCATCAGGACTCCGAATTAGTCATTGAGGTGATGCCATATCCACCTTATTCACCGGAACTAGCCCCGTGCGTTTTCCACCTGAAAAAAGAGCTTCGGGGTCGTCATTTTACAGATTGATCAAGAGCTTAACAACAAAATTTCCGGTGTATTTAACAGACTATCAAAAAGGGGCTTCAGGGAGTGTTTTCAACAGTGGACTGAACGCTGAAATCGCGGAGATTACTTTGAAGGTTTGAAATGGAATTTGAATAAAAGTAAGCAGAATTTTCTAGGGAAAAAAATAATTCCGGTTATTTATTTCATGACAACTTTTTGAGTTATTAATTGTTGGAATTACGATTTCTCCCATGTTCGAAAAAACATTTGTATTCTTTGAAAAATCAATGTCATTTAATTGTGTAATATATAAAATACAAATAATCAAAGAAAAATACCAACAACATTAAATAGGGAGGAAGAAGTGACTGACCTGAGACCCAGCAACCGTTAAAGGGTCGTCGGACAAGTCTTCTTCCTGCTATGTCATCGATGCTGAGCTTCTCCCCTTTGGCCCTCGGCCCGTCCGGTGGCGATAACAGGACAATTGAGAAAAGGATCAGTCCTAGGACGGCCAGGATCACTAAGAGCGCAATCAAAATTCCTCGCCAATTGCGTTGATTCGGTGTCGCAACGACCAGTTCCTAGAACAAACAAATCAAATTGGATTAATTTTAAGAAAATAACCTTCATTTGGTTGGCTTCTTTAATAAACAATATCGCTCTGAACCCTAGACATAGCCAACAAATTATTATTGTTTTTTTGAGATAAATTTAGAAGAGAGAAGAACAAAAGAAAGAGAAAGACATAAATATTATCATTATCTGGAGATTAGTTTCGAGAATGAACAAGTATTTACAAACATTATAGAAAGAAAAGATTCATAGCTTGCAATTCATCCGTTCACTTAAACAAGTTAAAAAAAAGAACGAAAAATTGGAATGCCTCTAAAAATGATAGTAGAAGAGGCTATCTACGATGAGTACTTCAATAGTT
>JAKCPI010000234.1:0-14140 GCA_023213315.1 Euborellia annulipes
AAATATCTTAAATTTGGACATGATTTTATATATATATACAGGGTTACATATGAATAATATTTACAAGTCTTTTAATATTTATTATATTACAGACAAGATTTAAGTTAAAATAAAATTTAAAAATTAGAGAACAATTACAAGTTTAATAGGTTGAAGGGCCATTAAAAAAGACGATTTTAGTTAATACATATCTCTTTAAATCACGCACTTCTGTTCATTACTGTATAAAAATTCAATTTTTAATGCCTTCATTATTATTAGTGATTAAAAATCTACAGATTACAACTCCAAATAAAATATTTTATTCAAATTAATACAGTATATACTTCCTAATAATTTGAAATTAGTATAATAAACTTCATCACCTGTTTGATAGTTAAAAAAATTATTATTCCCTGAAATTCGAATGTCCAATTGTCTCAATTCAGGGCAACTATTTAATATTGCTGCAAGAATTTCAAAATCGAAATCACAATCAATATTAATTTGTAAAATTTTTTAAATTTTCATAATACAAAGTAAAAAATAAAATAATTTCTTCGAAAGATAATTTCGAAAAAAATAGCGTCAAATTAATGAAATTTTTTGCAAATGGTTTAATTAAAGTTGTAATATTAAACAAATTAAATTGATCAACATAAATTAATAAATTCCGATTTAGTGTAACTTTAGAAAGAAAAAATTTTAACATTTGAGTAAAAGAATCTATTCTAAATTTTAAGATTATTGGAATTAATTCCATCGTTATTTCTTCTTTTAATGAAAGTGGAAGACTTGTCTGGAACACGTGTTGATATTCATTAAATGCTTCTTCACAAGTATATTTGCCGGAAAGAAAAAAATCTAAAATTGAATCCATTGTCACTTTCAAAGCCAAATTCCTTAAACTTGGACTCTGCCTAATTATGGATGTAGATGTAGAAGACATGATGATCTGATGGAAATCTAAAAATAAAAAACAAATTTAATTAATACCGTATAAATATAATAGGTTATATTTTCTTAAAACTTTAAAGATAAAATTAGGCTACAAAATTTTGTAAAAATAAAAAATGTCAATAGTCAAAATAAATAAATTTAGATGTTGTTAAATTGAAAAAAAAAATCGGCTAGTAAGAAAACAAATGCAGAACGAGATGATGTTTAGTCAATCTTGTAATAGCAGCAAGTGGGGCGCTGATATTTGTTTGGCGGGACTACTCTAGTCAGTTGCAAGCCAATTGTTCAGTTACTTTACTATTCTGCCACTAGGGGCGCTGATATTTGTTTGGCGGGACTACTCTAGTCAGTTATCCGCTAACTTTGAATTATTTCAACTTTACTAGTACAAAGAAAAAAATAAAATAAATAAAGCATTTAAAAATAAAATTAAAATCAATTTATAAAAAAAAACATTGATAATTTTAATGTTATATATATATGTATATGGTGGTAAAGGAGTCTGCAGAATCTTTTTTTTTTTTTTTGCTACTGAAAAAAATAGAACATGCCGGCCCGTCGTTTGTCTACAATTTATACGTTAATAAAATGGAAATGTTTCCTTTCTTTATTAATAATTTTCCTCTTTCATTTTAATTTTTCAAAAATAAAATTACAAAAACGTCTCTCAGATATCGATAATGAGCATAGACTGGATATATAGCTAACTAAATTTTTTTTTTGCAAATTTATTGATAATTTATTATTAAATCAGAGCTTAGTAACAAAAATGAATTATAGCATTTAAAATAAGCTCAATCACTATTTTATTAAAAGTCACCCAAGTTTTATCCAAGCATGGCATTGCTTTCCTCTTTAGTTAGTTAAAAATATTTATTCATTATTAGCTTTACATATTGTTTTCCACTTAGGGAAAATATGTTTTACAAATTTGATACAATTTTTGTTTAGACGCTTTAATGGTCTTTTAAACATTGCCCACAGTTTGATGTTTCTTAAATATAAAATCTGTCTTTAGTATTTTTGAGGAAAAATTAAAAAAAAACCCCATTCATTTTGTAACTAAACAAGTAAGATATAAAATTTTCTAAAATAATATTTGTATATAAAAATTATGTGATTTGAGCATTTTATCTTCCCGTCATTATTGGATTCGGATGTCTGATGAGTCGCCGAGTGTAGCTTTCTTTCAGCCGTTCCATGTAATCGCCGAGTTCGTCCATTTCTAGCGCGTGTCGGATGATTGCGTTGTTTATTCCAGGAGGAGGGAAAGCTATGATTCGTAGTGCCTTGTTTTGGATTCCAGCTAGCAGTTTTAGGTTTGTTGCGCAGGTACTATTGAGAAAGAGTGGAGTGCCATATGTGATTCTGGATCTGATGATTGACTTGTAAAGCAGGAGCTTTGAGTCGATGTCTAGCTGACTTGTGCCCTTTATTAAATGCCAGAGCATTCTTATCGCTGTCCTTCCTGTGTTTGCTATTGCTTTGCAGTGGGGTGTCCAGGTTAGTCTTCTGTCTAGCCAGATTCCCAGGTATTTGGCGCGCGGTTTCCAGTTGAGCATAGAGGGTCCAAATTTGATGACTTTCTTCAGATGTCGTGTTTTATGAGTGAAGAGGATAGCTTCGGATTTTGCTGGGTTGATGGCCTGTTTCCAGTACTTTAAGTAGCAGTTTATTTTCTTTGAGTATTTTTCTATTCTGGATTTGAGACAGGTGTAGTTTCGGTGACTGTAGAATAGGGCTATGTCATCTGCGTACTGTGCTATATGTACATGGGGATGGGTTGGCAGGTCTGCTGTGAATAGAGCGTATAAAATAGGCGAGAGTAGGGATCCCTGTGGGACTCCAGACTTTATAGGTTTGAGATGAGATTTTTCTGAGTCTATTTTTACGTAGAAGTTTCTGTCAGTTATCCAGTTTGTTATCAATTCCGCTAGCGATTTTGATATTCCGAATTTCAGCAGTTTTAGGACGAGAGCAGAATGCCACACTTGGTCAAATGCTTGCTGAATGTCTATTAATATCATCCCCGTAGATTGTTTGACTGTGAGGTGCTCTTTGATGTGTTTACTGATTCTGTATACTTGGTCCATTGAGGAATGTCCCTTTCTGAATCCGAATTGGTGGTTCGGTATAATTCCCAGGTTTTCTATTTCTGCGTTTAGCCATTTTAAAATAAATTGTTCAGTTAATTTTCCCAGGATAGGGAGCAGACTGATTGGTCGGTAGCCTTTAGGATCTTGCAAACTTTTACCAGGTTTGGGTACCGGAACTATCACGGCTTTTTTCCAGGTTTTTGGGAAGTATCGGAGATCAAAGACTGCTTGTATGATTTTTGATAAATATAGGATTGGTTTACCTGGCAAACTCTTTATGAGTACAGCAGGAATATCATCGTGCCCTGGCGCTTTTTTAGTTTTAACATTTTTTAGAGCATTTTTAATATTACTGGGTTTAATTTTTATAATAGGTTCGCGAGTTTCTTGGGTCTGCATAACTAGGCTTTCAAATTCGGTTAATATTTGTTCTGGGGTTAACGAAGTTTTGCGGTAATTTGTGAACTGTTTCTCGTATGTTTTAGCGAATGCCTCTGCCTGTTCTTTTGGTGAGTAGATTAATTTGCGAGCTTTTATCAGGGGGCCTATCGGGCTTTTTTGTCCTTTTAATCTTTTATAGAACTGCCAAAGAGAGCCCGAGGTTGCTTTAAGATTTTTTATTCTATCTTGCCAAGTTTGCTGCCGCCACTTGGCTATCGCTATTTTAACTTCTTTCACTAGTGAATTAAAAGTACTTGTTATTTGAGGGTTTTGATTCCTATGCTTTAACCTTCTAAATTTATTTTTCCTATTTATTAATTCTTTTATATTATTTGGCAAGTTGGAAGGTAAGAAGTTTGCTCTTTTAACAGGAATTGAAGCTTTAGCGGCGTTGTTTATTGTATTTGTAAGATTTTCAACCGCATCGTCTAATTGCTCCTTGTTATCTATGTTGGAGATATTTAGATTATCCGTGAAAAATAATTTATATTTTTTCCAGTCTGCTAGTTTGAAATTGTATCTATATGTAGGAAATGAGAAATACGATTTTCGAAGACGAATTGTTACGGGGTTGTGATCCGAACTCAGAGAATGCCAACTAGTAGCAGAGCATTGGTGTGCCAACATGCCTTTTACTATAGCTAAGTCTAATGTGCTTGGATGACCTCTCGCTGTTTGTGGGTATCGAGTGGGTTCGGATGGAGATATCAGGCGCACTCCTTCACGTAGGCACAGATTTTGAAGGACCTGACCATTTCTATTTGTGCTTGCACAATTCCAATTAGGATGTCTCGCATTGTAGTCTCCCATGATGATGACTCTCGCGCTTAGTTTTAAAATTTTTGAGATATCCGTGGATGTGAGAGGGGAGTGCCTTGATGGTGAGTTATATATACTAACTAGCAGTATAGGGCCCCCCGGGGCTGTTATGTAAGCAGCTACTGCTTCCAGGTGCTCCAGCTCAGGCAACGACTTTTGAATTGGATTTAACTCATTTTTTATTGCTAGAAGTACTCCTCTAGGGCCATCTTTCCTAAATATTTTATAGTTTGGTAGATAAATTCGGGATTGGGAACTTAATAAGGTTTCAGAGATAGCTAAGATTTGACTGTTTCTTTGTGATGAAAAATAAATTAGTTCCGCCAGCTTATTTGTTAGCCCATTAGCATTCCAAATTAGGATATTTAAATTTAGGTTATGTATGGCCATTTGCTAAGAAATTTTCTCCTTCCTCCCGGAGAATGTGGAACCTCTCTGAGTTATCATTTACTTCAAATAATTTGCTTATTAGGATAAGAAATTTAGCGAACATGTTTTTAATTTCTAGTTTAAGTAGGTTTATTTGCTTACTATTTTCACTTTCTTGATTCACTAATCTTACTAATATTTCCTGTGTTTCGGGGTTTTCTTGTGTTTGAGTTGGGTTATTCTTATAAATTTCTGGATCATTTTTCCCTGCTAGCTCTTGGCAGATTGGCAGTGAATTTGATGGGACCTTATTGGGCCTATTAATAGACTGGACTGGCTCTAATACCCTCTGAGAGTAGGATAAGTTTTTATTTACTAGCTTTGGGAAGTCATTTTCGTTAAATATTGGCGGGTTGCTTGGTTTATTTTTATTCCTACTCTGTGTCATTTTTTCTATAAATTTTTCCCTAATTATACACTTTTCTGAGTTTGCCAAATGTTCTGAGTTGCAGTTTGCACATTTTATATACTGTGATCTGCATTCAGAGTTTTTGTGCTCCTCTGAGCAGCGGATGCACTTTTCTTTCTGTCTGCAATTAAGACTAACGTGACCGAACGATTGGCAACGAAAGCATTGCAGGGGGTATAAAGATCTATTCTGATATTTTTCCCAGCGTATTCTCATGAAGAGTAGTGTTTTTATGTTGAATATTTCTTTGATATTTATATTTGGTTGGAATTTTAATATGAAGATAGGAATGTTTATTTGAGTACCTTTTCTTTTTAACTGTATAACCTCTAAAGGTTTATGCCCAATTTGTGTTAGCTCACTACCAATATCTTCGCTAGATGTGGAGCTATGCAGGCCTTTCAGAACAACCTTAATAGGTATGTTCTCTGGGAGGCCGTACGAGAAGTATTCTATGTTAGAAATTTCTAGGAATTCTTTTATCTTTTTGAAATCCGTTGTATTTTTAGTTTTTAGGTAGACTCTTTCGTTCCCCTCTCTTGATGAAGTACATTTAACCTCAATATCCTCTTTTGTAAGCGATTTTAGTTTTTTAAGAAATATATGTGCATTTACCTTTAAGTTTGTTAAGACAATGGGGGGTGGTTTACCATTTGTGTCTCTTTCTGCTTGGCTTGTATTCGAGTCCGCTTTCTGCTCCGTTTCATTGCCTGGGTTTGTTTCATTTTCATTCATTTCCATTTCTTCATCGTACTTATCATCTGAAGAAAAAGAACTAAACGAATTTTTTGATGAGAAATTTACCTCCGTGCGCCTTTTTTTTACTTCTATTTAGTGTAGGGGAATCTGTACTTAAACTAGTATTATTTTTTATTTTACTTCTATTTAGTGAAGGGGAATCTGTACTTAAACTAGTATTATTTTTTAAATTGGCATTACCTTGTTTACTTGTTCTAATCTGTGTTTTAGAAGCTTCCGCTTTGGCAGGCTTTATTTCAGTTGTTTTTTTTGTTGTTTTCTTTCCAGTCATGATGCTCTGAATGGGAGCTCCAATTGAGGGTTTTGAGGAAGTATTTATTATGAAATATTTATTATTCTGGAGTAGAACAATTAATAATTTCAATTAAAATGTAGAATTGTATTAAAAATTCAAGTTAATCGATTTAATTGAGATTTTTTATAGAGATATTTTTTTTTTTTGATTGTTTACATGCACCGTTGCTAAGCAAGTCCCATTGCTTTCTTTATATTAAATAAGATATATACATAATAGGTAGAAAAAAAAATATTTTTCGTATTAAGCTTAATTATGGTTTTATTTACAAATATATCAATTCATAAAACAAGAAATATTACAAACTATTATATCAATATAATAAAATATAATTAGTTGAATGATCGAAACTTAGAAATAATAAATATTAACTCAAATTATTTGTATATATATATATATGAATAATATTTACAAGTCATTTAATATTTACTATATTACAGACAAGATTTAATTTGAAATAAAATATTAAAAATAGAGAAAAATTTAGAGAGGATCTACAATATATTATTACAGCTTTGGAGGAAATAATCAGAATTTCATTTATTATATTTGGGTAGTCTAATAAATTTAAGAGAAATAACATTCAGGATTTAGTACAAATCTTACATTACAATTAGTAGCTCTGAGAAATTCTCTTATTTCATTAAATTGATTAAAATTCCAAGTTGGCATAATTGTGTTTTGTAAAGTTTCCAATTTAGGACATGATTGTACTAACGATAACATAAAGTCTTGATTGTCTAATAATTCTTTAGTATCAACAGTAAAATCTTTTAAATTCTGCCAACATGGAATTAAATCATTGTCAATAATATCTCCAACTAATGGATTTGGATCGCACACTAAATTTAAAGATTCAATGTTTCGAAATCCTTGCAACAAGTATTTTAAATTAACTTGGTGTCTACCCTTAAAACTAAATTGTTTAATTATATCATGAAATATTATTTGATTTTCAGCGAAAACTTTATCATTATAATGTAAACGAAAATATCTTAAATTTGGACATGATTTTAGAATCTTATTTATATTTAAAATTCCACCAAATTCTAACGTTAAGGATATAATTTGGGGCCCTGAAATTTGGAGCAGGTTATATATTTCATTGGAATCAAAATAACTTAACCCATATCTTCCCGACAATAGAAATTTTGAAAAAATATTTTATTTTGTCATCAATTCCACTTAAAAGTAATTCAAATAAGATGATAAATATTAAAAATTAGCAGTATGTGTTGTCATTTTGACATAACACAACGTTGCGCTGGCGCAACGTTGGGAGTTTCCTGGTAAAAAATAATTTTTTTTTTTATTTCAATCACCTACTTTTCTTTGCTCAAAATGTTAAATATTCATGATTGTATGAAAAAACTGAACAAGATTGATTCTATTACTCATGAAATTAAAAAAAAAATGTGAATGAAGGTGAAACTGATATTTTTTGCATATGTAGATCATCTGGATTTTGCAAATTTTGCATCTCGTCTGCGCATTTTCTTCATCGCGGATTATAATATGGAGAGTTCTGTCCTCTCTTAATGTTCTTATTGAAATTACAAATGTCAGGTTATTTTAGTTTGAGCATAGTTTATTCAAAACTCTACTATATCCTCCACAATTTCGTCTAAGAAATGTTCAAACAATTGTAAGCGTGTCAAATTCCCAAATTTATTCTTTATTTCTTAGACACATCTGACTTTACAGTTTTTAGGAGTATATCTGTTAGTTGGGACACACTTCGGCCCCTTTGTTATAGGATACATTTTTTTCTAGTATGGTTCATCAGAAATTAGTAGTTTCAGGTACTGATATATCTGTTTTGTCGTCTATACTAGCATAAATTTTTTATGTAGCACTATATGTACTGTAATTAATCACCCCCGTCATTGATAATCATAAGTCCATCTTCTATTTCTTCTTCATCAGTTAGTTTATCTACTTTAGGAGTTATGATGACTACATCAATGGCTTCTTCTCCCTCTAATTTCTCAAAAATAGCTATAATTTTCTCAGCTGTTAGTATTTTCTTTTTGTAGAAAGACATTTCTATGTTCAATAATTGAAAAATAGGACAAATAATAAAACAATAATAATAATAAAATAAAATACAAAAGTCATAGAAGGATATTATAATACGATGTTACTACTAAAAACCGAGCCGGGGAACTCCCAACGTTGCGTCAACGCAACGGATAAATGTATCATTCGCTACTGTGTCATAGGTCTAATATATTTAAGAAAAAAAATATATGTGTATTCCACATCTATAACATTCTGGAATATGTACATAAAAGTTGAATTAAATATATTTTAGTACTTGAAAAAAATTATTGAAAAATATTGATAAAAACAGGTGTTCAGTAATTAATTTTTTTTCACGGAGTGTTGCACTTATTTTGAAATGTAAATACATAGAAAGAAAGCTTATGAATGCCTTTTAATAAATGAATGATGACTTTTGCATAAAAACTTCATTTTGATTGCATTTTATGAAGTTAAACTTGGTGTTGCGTATACGCAACGCCGGGAAGAAATGGGTTAAACTGAGTTGTTTTATCTTTTTCGAATTAGCCAGATAACTTATTACGCCATTTTTTGGACAATTTAATTCTAAAGATACTAGATTAGGTAAAGAATCAATTACTAAATTAATCGCTTTTAAACTTGGAAAGTTGAGACTAATTTCGACTAAATTTAACGTTTGTCGAGATGTAAATAAATCAGGTACATACATTGAAAAATTGATATATTTTAAATTAGGCAATTTAATTGAAAATGTATCAAAAATTCTTCCGGTTATCTTAGATGTCAGAATCTCTGGGTATTTAAATCTCCTAAGATTAACATGCGTAGTTAAATAATCTTCATCACCTTTGTGATAGACAAAACCTTTATCCAGCTGTGAAATTGAAATTTTCAATTCTTTCAATTCAGGACATGAATTTAAAATTAATCCAAGAATTTCGAAATCTAAATCAAAATCGATAGTTACTTGCAAATTTTGTAGAATTGAAAATTTCAATGAAAAAAATAAAATTATATTATCAATAGATAATTTCGAAAAAGATAAATTCAAATTAATTAAAGTTTTCGCCAAAGGTGTAACCAAAGTTGTAATATTAACCAAATTAGATTGCTCAACATGAATGATTAAACTCCGATTTGGTGTGACATTAGAAACTAAAAATTTTAACATTTGAGGAAAAGAATCTTTTCTAAATTTTAAGATTAATGGTATTAATTCCATCGTTATTTCTTCCTTTATTGAAAGTGGAAGACTTGTCTGGAACACGTGTTTATATTCATTAAATGCTTCTTCACATGTATAGTTGCCTGAGAGAACGTAATCAAAAATTGAATCCATTGTCACTTTCAAAGCCAAATTGCGTAAACTTGGACTCTGCCTAATTATGGATGTAGTTGTAGAAGACATGATGAGATGATCTGATGGAAATCTAAAAATAAAAAACAAATTTAATTAATACCGTATAAATATAATAGGCTATATTTTCTTAAAATTTTAAAGATAAAATTAGGCTACAAAATTTTGTAAAAATAAAAAATGTCAATAGTCAAAATAAATAAATTTAGATGTTGTTAAATTGAAAAAAAAATCGGCTAGTAAGAAAACAAATGCAGAACGAGATGATGTTTAGTCAATCTTGTAATAGCAGCAAGTGAACCATATGGCGAGTTACAAGCCAATTGTTCAGTTACTTTACTATTCTGCCACTAGGGGCGCTGATATTTGTTTGGCGGGACTACTCTAGTCAGTTGTCCGCTAACTTTGAATTATTTCAACTTTACTAGTACAAAGAAAAAAATAAAATAAATAAAGCATTTAAAAATAAAATTAAATCAATTTATAAAAAAAAAACATTGACACCTGAGCCTTGTTGAGGATCTCCAAAAGATAAAAAACTGGTCAGAGAAGTGGCTCCTTCCATTGAATGTAAATAAATGTAAAGTCTTTCACCTAGGGAAAAACAACCCCAATCTCGAATATGTCATTGGGGACCACACAATCTAGCAGACGGACTCTGAAGTGGACCTGGGAGTGGTCATATCCAAAGACCTGAAATGGGAGAAACAAGTTTGCGCTGTTTCAAAAAGAGCAAACACCTCTGTTTATCTACTCCAGAAGGCGTTTAACATAAAAAACAAAGACCTCATAAAAATTGCCTATACTAGCTATGTGAGACCTATTTTGGAGTATGCCAACGTAGTCTGGTCGCCGTACTATAAAAAAGATATAGAACGCCTGGAGAGGGTGCAGAGGAAAATGACCAAAATCCCCAAAGAGCTAAAGACCCACACTTACGAAGAACGGTGCCAAAAAATAGGAATCCCGACTCTGCAGCAACGAAGAGAGAGAGAGGTGACCTCATCGAGACGTTCATTAAATGGACTCTATCATATCGACAACAAGAGAATGTTCACCAGGTCGAACAACGAGCGTCTAAGAGGTCACTCATTCAAACTGGCAAAGGAGAGGACACGCATAGGCCAGAGATGTCACTTCCTCACAAACAGAGTGGTGCCTGCCTGGAATAGGCTTCCCGAAGAAGCAGTCAGTGCCCTTAATTTGAATGTTTTCAAAAATAGACTAAAGTAAAACAAAATTGATATCAATAATAAATCTATGTCACTGTATCCAAATTATTCCTAAATTATTAAAATTGTGTATTGGGGTTGATGTAAGGAGAGGAGTAATAAAATAAAATGTATTGTAACGTTTTGAATGTAAAAAAAAAAACAAAAAAAACACAACCTGTACAAAATGGGATTATCAGCTTTATTGCTGCTGCCTTAAATAAATAAATAAATAAATAAATAATTTTAATGTTATGTATATATGTATATGGTGGTAAAGGAGTCGGCAGAATCTTTTTTTTTTGCTACCGGAAAAAATAGAACATGCCGGCCCGTCGTTTGTCTACAATTATTACGTTAATAAAATGGAATTGTTTTCTTTCTTTATTTATAATTTTCCTATTTCATTTTAATTTTTCAAAAATAAAATTACAAAGAGGTCTCCGAGATATCGATAATGACCATAGACTGGATATATAGCTAACTAAATTTTTTTTTGCAAATTTATTGATAATTGATTAATAAATCAGAGCTTAGTAACAAAAATAAAATATAGCATTTAAAATAAGCTCAATCACTATTTTATTAAAACTCACCCAAGTTTTATCCAAGCATGGCATTGCTTTCTTTATATTAAATAAGATATATACATAATAGGTAGAAAAAAAAAAATATTTTTCCTATTAAGCTTAATTATGGTTTTATTTACAAATATATCAATTCATAAAACAAGAAATATTACAAACTATTATATCAATATAATAAAATATAATTAGTTGAATGATCGAAACTTTGAAATAATAAATATTAACTCAAATAATTTATATATATATATATATATGAATAATATTTACTGTAGAAATAATACGAGGAGCAACGGAACAAAATTATATTTATTTATAAGGGAAAAACGAACTATTTACATAATATTGACATTGACATAACAAACAATAAAATGATAGTTGATTATTAAATGTAGGGTATAGCGTACCTACCTCCTATACCAAACGACGCGGGTTCGGACCCAGGCAGTCCGAAGATTTTATTTAAGCCATTTGGATACCAGATGGCTTAAAGAGAAATGCCTGAACCCCAAATACATTTATTAATTACAACGGTTATCGTATAAAGTCTTAAATGGCCTGAGTTGCCGAAAAGACTGTGTGAATGTGTGTGTGAGTGTGAGTGTGAATGAGAAAAAAAGTGTGAATGTTTTTTTAATATTAAATGTAGGGTATTATATATACTTTAATACTCCCCCTCATTTAATAATCCGATATCAGAAATTAGTTTCCGAAGTCTTGGTGAGTGAAGTGGCTTTGTTAACATATCGGCCAACTGGTTTTCGCCATTCACTTTGGAAATATTTATTTTTCCCTCATTCACCATTTCTCTTACGAAAAAATGTCTAATTCTTATATGTTTCGTTCTTCGGTGAAATTCGGGATTTTGTGCTAAACGTATTGCCGCTTCGTTGTCTACGTGTAGAGTAGGCATCTCATTCAAATGTCCTAATTCTTTCAAAATTCTTTTAATCCAAATAATTTCACGCGCTGCTTCACTGGCAGCTACGACTTCTGCTTCGGTTGTAGATATTGCTACTGATGCTTGACGTTGACTCGACCATGAGATAGGGCCACCCGGAATATATACAGAGAACTCCTGAGGTTGAACGTCCTGTTTGGTTGTCTCCTCCGTGGTCAGCATCGCTGAAGCCTTCCAGAAACCCCTTTCTAAAATTCCTTCTGTATACAATTCCATAATTCTTAGTTCCTTGTAGATATCTAAAAATCCTTTTTACCCTAATCACATCTTTTTCAGAAGGTTTTTCCAAATTTCTAGCCACAAATCCAACTGCATAAGAAATATCAGGTCGAGTTCCACCGGATAAAAATAAGAGTGAGCCAACGGCTCTCTGTAAGGGAAATTTTTATTACACTTACTTTCCAAATCTGACTCTTCGTCATCTTTAATAATTGGAGTTGAAACGGATCTACAATCTTTCATTCCAAATTTTTCAAGTAGTTTATCAGTGTAATAAGTTTGACTTACTTTTATTAAATCTTTTTCTTTCTTTATTTCTAATCCTAGAAAGAAAGAGGCAGTTTTTGAAGTGATTTTAAATTCCTTTTTAAGATCATTTAAAAATTCTTGAGCTTCATTTTCATGTTTAAACGCCAGTAAACCATCATCTACATAAAGGGCTAAAATCAATTTATTATTATTTCTTTCTCTGATAAAGAGACAAGGATCAGATTTACTTTTCCTGAAACCTAATTTTAATAAGTAATCATTAATGCCCAATTGCACCGCCCAATTTAAGTATGACTTAAAATTAAGTATCAACAACCTGGCAACGTTGTAAATTTTAGTGATATTCTGGTGATTTATTTTTAATTTAATAATTTTTTCTTTTTAATAATCATAAATTAAATTAAATACATATTGTTTATAAATATTAATTATAGAAAATGAGAAAATGCGAAACAAAATATTAATTTTCATGATTTTTGATTAATAACGATCTGTCACTCTATAACAGTGTTTTTCAATCTGTGGGTCGGGACCCCTAGGGGGTGGCGAAGCCCTACACGGAGGGTAGGCGGCAAAAGGAAAAAGGCAAAGTTCTACACGATAATAAAAACACAATTTCATGGAGAAGGGAAATAGGTACCAAAATAGAGAAAATCATATAACTTACATAGTCTTTTGATTTATAAACTTTTTGTCGGTCTATGAACCAAGAGAATCGCCAGAATTTTTTCAACCTGTAAATTCAAAAAGATTGAAAAACACAGCTCTACTAATATAAGAATGGAAAATTTTGTTTCAAAATTCCAACGGGAAGTTGGTCAGAGCGTGACAGACGGATGGACCGACAGACCCTCCTCTAATATAATATAGATCATCCTCGAAAATATAGTTCATATTGTTCATGTTTTTTATAAGAAAAATTTAAATCGAATCAAAAAAATGTAATATTATCAGCTAATTATTATTATATTATCAATATTGTTTTTTAACTTAAGTCATTGCTAAGCCCCGAAATCGAGGGCTTAAATATTTGGGGGTTAAGTATGAAATTTAACAAACTTTCATTGTCATCCGTTGCTAACCGCGCTCGTTGCTAAGATAGCACGTTCTCTGATTGAAAATAAAATCATGTTTCAAGACCCAAATGGCGTGAATAAAGATGCCAGGACCCCCAATATATATTTATTAATAAATAACAGTATCGTTTAAGTCTTATAATATTAAATCACCAAATAAATCAGCAGAATATCACTAAAATTTACAACGTTGCCATGTTGTTGATACTTTATTTTAAGTTATACTTAAATTGTGCGGTGCGATTGGGCA
>JAKCPI010000235.1:0-11348 GCA_023213315.1 Euborellia annulipes
CGTGTCCGATGTGTGAAACAACCAATCAGGCCTCAGGGATAGCGGCTGATTGGCGAAATACAGAGAGGGCGGAGCCGGAGGCAAATTCAAATTTTTTTTTTAACCAGGAGAGATATCAATTTGGTTTCTTCCTAAAGCCTTCCCCTTGATAAGAATCTAAATTCGTTGTTTCCAGAGTTTTTTTAAATTCGGCAGCCCCCCCCCCCCCAAATTTTTAATTCTTCTATTTCTTCAAATAAAAACATGCTTTTTGGATTTAAAATTCTTGAATGAATATCTATCAAGGGATTTAAAAGTTTAAAGATTTTTTGTGTAATTGCCCCCCCCCCCCGAAATTTTTAATTCTTCTATTTCTTCAAATATTAACATGCTTTTTTGGATTTAAAATTCTTGAATGAATATCTATCAAGGGATTTAAAAGTTGAAAGATTTTTTGTGTAATTGCCCCCCCCCCCCCGAAATTTTTAATTCTTCTGTTTCTTCAAATATTAACATGCTTTTTTGGATTTAAAATTCTTCAATGAATATCTATCAAGGGATTTAAAAGTTTAAAGATTTTTTGTGTAATTGCCCCCCCCCCCCCCCCCGAAATTTTTAATTCTTCTGTTTCTTCAAATATTAACATGCTTTTTGGATTTAAAATTCTTCATTCAAATATTAACATGCTTTTTTGGATTTAAAATTCTTGAATGAATATCTATCAAGGGATTTAAAAGTTGAAAGATTTTTTGTGTAATTGCCCCCCCCCCCGAAATTTTTAATTCTTCTATTTCTTCAAATATTAACATGCTTTTTGGATTTAAAATTCTTGAATGAATATCTATCAAGGGATTTAAAAGTTTAAAGATTTTTTGTGTAATTGCCCCCCCCCCCCCCGAAATTTTTAATTCTTCTATTTCTTCAAATATTAACATGCTTTTTTGGATTTAAAATTCTTGAATGAATATCTATCAAGGGATTTAAAAGTTTAAAGATTTTTTGTGTAATTGCCCCCCCCCCCCCCGAAATTTTTAATTCTTCTGATTTCTTCAAATATTAACATGCTTTTTTGGATTTAAAATTCTTGAATGAATATCTATCAAGGGATTTAAAAGTTGAAAGATTTTTTGTGTAATTGCCCCCCCCCCCCGAAATTTTTAATTCTTCTGTTTCTTCAAATATTAACATGCTTTTTTGGATTTAAAATTCTTGAATGAATATCTATCAAGGGATTTAAAAGTTGAAAGATTTTTTGTGTAATTGCCCCCCCCCCCCCGAAATTTTTAATTCTTCTGTTTCTTCAAATATTAACATGCTTTTTTGGATTTAAAATTCTTGAATGAATATCTATCAAGGGATTTAAAAGTTGAAAGATTTTTTGTGTAATTGCCCCCCCCCCGAAATTTTTAATTCTTCTATTTCTTCAAATATTAACATGCTTTTTTGGATTTAAAATTCTTGAATGAATATCTATCAAGGGATTTAAAAAGTTGAAAGATTTTTTGTGTAATTGCCCCCCCCCCCGAAATTTTTAATTCTTCTGTTTCTTCAAATATTAACATGCTTTTTTGGATTTAAAATTCTTGAATGAATATCTATCAAGGGGTTTAAAAGTTGAAAGATTTTTTGTGTAATTGCCCCCCCCCCCCCGAAATTTTTAATTCTTCTGTTTCTTCAAATATTAACATGCTTTTTTGGATTTAAAATTCTTGAATGAATATCTATCAAGGGATTTAAAAGTTGAAAGATTTTTTGTGTAATTGCCCCCCCCCCCGAAATTTTTAATTCTTCTGTTTCTTCAAATATTAACATGCTTTTTTGGATTTAAAATTCTTGAATGAATATCTATCAAGGGATTTAAAAGTTGAAAGATTTTTTGTGTAATTGCCCCCCCCCCGAAATTTTTAATTCTTCTATTTCTTCAAATATTAACATGCTTTTTTGGATTTAAAATTCTTGAATGAATATCTATCAAGGGATTTAAAAGTTGAAAGATTTTTTGTGTAATTGCCCCCCCCCCCCCCGAAATTTTTAATTCTTCTATTTCTTCAAATATTAACATGCTTTTTTGGATTTAAAATTCTTGAATGAATATCTATCAAGGGATTTAAAAGTTGAAAGATTTTTTTGTGTAATTGCCCCCCCCCCCGAAATTTTTAATTCTTCTGTTTCTTCAAATATTAACATGCTTTTTTGGATTTAAAATTCTTGAATGAATATCTATCAAGGGATTTAAAAGTTGAAAGATTTTTTGTGTAATTGCCCCCCCCCCCCCGAAATTTTTAATTCTTCTGTTTCTTCAAATATTAACATGCTTTTTTGGATTTAAAATTCTTGAATGAATATCTATCAAGGGATTTAAAAGTTGAAAGATTTTTTGTGTAATTGCCCCCCCCCCCCGAAATTTTTAATTCTTCTGTTTCTTCAAATATTAACATGCTTTTTTGGATTTAAAATTCTTGAATGAATATCTATCAAGGGATTTAAAAGTTGAAAGATTTTTTGTGTAATTGCCCCCCCCCCCCGAAATTTTTAATTCTTCTGTTTCTTCAAATATTAACATGCTTTTTTGGATTTAAAATTCTTGAATGAATATCTATCAAGGGATTTAAAAGTTGAAAGATTTTTTGTGTAATTGCCCCCCCCCCCCGAAATTTTTAATTCTTCTGTTTCTTCAAATATTAACATGCTTTTTTGGATTTAAAATTCTTGAATGAATATCTATCAAGGGATTTAAAAGTTTAAAGATTTTTTGTGTAATTGCCCCCCCCCCCCGAAATTTTTAATTCTTCTGTTTCTTCAAATATTAACATGCTTTTTTGGATTTAAAATTCTTGAATGAATATCTATCAAGGGATTTAAAAGTTGAAAGATTTTTTGTGTAATTGCCCCCCCCCCCCCCGAAATTTTTAATTCTTCTATTTCTTCAAATATTAACATGCTTTTTTGGATTTAAAATTCTTGAATGAATATCTATCAAGGGATTTAAAAGTTGAAAGATTTTTTGTGTAATTGCCCCCCCCCCCCCCCCGAAATTTTTAATTCTTCTGTTTCTTCAAATATTAACATGCTTTTTTGGATTTAAAATTCTTGAATGAATATCTATCAAGGGATTTAAAAGTTGAAAGATTTTTTGTGTAATTGCCCCCCCCCCCGAAATTTTTAATTCTTCTGTTTTTTCAAATATTAACATGCTTTTTGGTTTAAAATTAAATATTAACATGCTTTTTGGATTTAAAATTCTTGAATGAATATCTATCAAGGGATTTAAAAGTTGAAAGATTTTTTGTGTAATTGCCCCCCCCCCCCCGAAATTTTTAATTCTTCTATTTCTTCAAATATTAACATGCTTTTTTGGATTTAAAATTCTTCAATGAATATCTATCAATGGGTTTAAAAGTTTAAAGATTTTTTGTGTAATTCCCCCCCCCCCCCCCGAAATTTTTAATTCTTCTATTTCTTGAAATAAAAACATGCTTTTTTGGATTTAAAATTCTTGAATGAATATCTATCAAGGGATTTAAAAGTTGAAAGATTTTTTGTGTAATTGCCCCCCCCCCGAAATTTTTAATTCTTCTGTTTTTTCAAATATTAACATGCTTTTTTGGATTTAAAATTCTTGAATGAATATCTATCAAGGGGTTTGAAAGTTTAAAGACTTTTTGTGTAATTGCCCCACCCCCCGAAATTTTTAATTCTTCTATTTTTTTAAATATTACCATGTTTTTTTGGATTTAAAATTCTTGAATGAATATCTATCAAGGGGTTTAAAAGTTTAAAGATTTATTGTGCAATTGCCCCACCCCCGAAATTTTTATTTTAAAATTCTTGATTTTTTTTAATAGGTCCCTGTCCGCCTGATTTCATTTGCATGCCCGTTGGCTCGAATCAGTTTATTAAAGGGAAATTTAGGCTTGCTTCTTGCCCGTAATTTTCTCATGGCCTTCAAAACCCAGAGGCCGGGCAGGGCGAATACTCAAATTTTAAACTTGATTCATTGTATTTTCATTTATTCAAAAATAATATGGGCTTTAAAATTAAGAGAAAAACTACTGATCACGTATCGAGACGCCGCCCGCCAGGGCCAAGTTGAGATGGGCGCGGCGATAATAGTGAGATATATTAAATTGTAGGAAATATATGTTAAGTCAAGTCAAATAGATTTCAGATTTTAAAAAAGAAATTTTTTAAATTGATAGAATGTAATTTTTTAAAATATTGAATTAAGAAATATTTTCAAAAAATATTTCTTAATATAATTGGATTTATTATATTTCTTAATATAATTGGATTTATTTTTTAAATTGAAACTTTTATATTTACATTTTTGAAAATTATTTATATGTGAGTAAACATAAAATATCGTTCTCAGTTTTTAACATGCGTCTATTGATTTCCTATTATCATTCTCATTTTCCAATTATTAAGTTAAGATTAAAAACGCTATTTTAATACTCTTAATCGATTAATTTTCTGAAAATTTTCAGTTAAACGCCTACGATCCGAAAAAAAGTTTCACTTGCATCGTGGTTTCATAAAACCACACAATGATTTTTTTCTATTCAAGTAATAGTTTACCATATTATTCTTTTTCGTACGAAAAAGAATAATATGAACTAATTTAGCGAACTAAATTTCCTATTTTCTTTTATTAATATTCTTTTTTTTATGTTATTTTAGAAATCATAAGAAAAATTAAATAAGAAATAAATAGAAGCAATTTAGATTTTATTTTTTCTCATCTTCAGAGGTCTTATTGACATTAAGGTGCGCGTATCGAAAAACCGTTAAACGGCGAATAAGAAGCTGGTTACTAAAGGCGCCAAGAGATGGGGCTAGTACAGTGGTTCCCAACCTTTTTCGGCCCATCGTCCCTTTCTGGAGGCTGACTAACACCTATCGCCCCCTTTTCATTTTCATTGTATGTCTAATTTTAATCTAAAGTGTAAATAATAATAATGCAGTTTTATTATTTTAAACAATTTTGTTATCGTAGCTTTATAAAAACAGCCAAAGCAGTTTTATCTGTTCACTCTTAGCTTTAGTATCAATTTATGCATTTTACAGAACTATACCTGAAAAAATTACATGGTTCAAATTGAATGATTTAAAATTTTAAACAAAAAAGTACTTTATTTCAAAAGTTGAAAATAAAATAAGTTCCCAGATAACGTTTTCTTTTCAAAGTGAAAAATACAACAACTAGAAATAGTGGCCAAAACTTTGAAATTTTTTTAGTTAAATTGTGCTATTAATTACTAACTAAAATAAACCACAATTGATGTCAAAAATTTATTTTGAAAAATAATCCTGACCCTAGGAGTAGTGGGCAAGATTTTTATTATTTATCTCTACCCAAACTTCTAAAAATTTAAAAATAATTTTATTTTTATGAAGAAAATTTCAAAAATGGATCTTTTTTTCGGTAAATTTTTATTTAATGGAAACAAAAGTGACGTTTCGATTCTAGATTGGAATTGGATTCTTCAGAATAATTTATTTTTATGACAATTTTTTGTCCTCTTCTATCCTGGCCATCTTCTAAATGGGATATTTTTCTCTTTGAATTTTGTATTTTTTCTTTTAAATTTTTGTAAACTCTAATAATTTTTTCCCCTGTGATTAGTCATCGCCCCCCGATCGCCCCCCTGAAAGCCCAAATCGCCCACTTGGGGGCGATCGCCCCCAGGTTGGGAACCACTGGGCTAGTCCATTGCAGTTAATTAATTAAAGGCAAAAAATTAATTATTCTTTAACACTATGATTACTAATTGAATTATCTATAAGATATAGAACGAATTTTTACTTTCTCTTACCTCTATATAAGTTAAAATATAGAGAGTATAAAGTATATATAAATAAGAAAAGGTGATATCGTGTTATACGGTATATAATTAATGGCCACAGTCATCAATTTGTTTTTATACAAATATTGATAAGCTTATTTAAGTATTGAATAAAACAAAATAAGCTCTGTATAAAGCGAAGTTTGAAGTTTCTTTGAAATTTGATTATCTCTAATAATATAGGTAATCCTATTAGATTCCATATCTATTTATAGACAATTTCAGCTTGTTGTTGAGATCATCCTTCAAAGAGGAAATTTGATCTAAGTACTAAGACTATCAGATCATCTGTTGATTGGCACGAACATGATGCTATTGTTTGTGTGTAGGTCAACATTTGGAGTATTTTTCTCACATTCGGACAAATATCAGAACGATTAATAATTGCCACTTTGATATTGAAATTTGTCATTTAATTTTAATGAGCAGCTCGAGGAGAGAGAGAGAGAGAGAGAAAGCAAGGCGATCGTATTCTAATATATACGATAATCTCGTAGGAACGTTCGATTTAATCAAGTCGACGAGATGTCGATAAAAATATCACTTTTCATGTATGCATGAAGGGGAAAAAAAATTGACATAGTGATAGGAGTTGGGGAGAGAGAGAGAGAGAGAGAGAGAGAGAAAGGCCGGATCATTTTCTATTAGCAATGGAGTGTGTGGAGGAGAATCAGGGTTGGGGGGAGTTGGGCGACCTTCCACAGGATTGGGATTCCAATCTAGGGATGCTTGGTTGAGGGTGAGTTGCTTAATTGCCCTGGGTTGCGCTCTCTCTCTCTGTCTCAGGGTTAATGAAAGCAGCCTGGCCTGTCGCATTCAGATGTCAACACACAAATGCCTTGGATTGACAGAGAATGCTCAGTCCGACCTCCAGCCTCAGCCCAAGATGGATTACCAACTTTTTTTTTTATCTGTCTTAGAGAAATTAATCTACCATTTTTTAAATTAAAAACCATTGGATTTTTTTTTGTTTTATTGTAGGCCTATAAAAAGGGGAAAAAATTAATTCAAATTTTGTAGATAATATTTCTAATATTCATCTGAGTGTATTTAACGTTTGACGTCATTAGGTAGATTCAATTCGGTACTAAACTCGGATCATTATGCAAATATAGTAGAATCCCGATAATTGGTATCGTCACGGGACCGAAGGTTTGGTACTGTGAGCGCCACAATTAGGTCCCCAACTGAAAGCTAGAGCCTTAACTATATGGTATAAGGTTTTTTTTGGAATGGGTGCATAAGGTCCGAAGACCTATAATGACCAGTGGTCACATGCAGCCAGGAAGAAAATAAAAACAAAAGGGGAACTCAACTGCGGGAACTGAGTAGATGCCTGTTGAGATTAGACTTGAAAGTCTGAAGATTGTAGTATTTGGGGAAGATAGACGCAGGGAGCTTGTTCCAATCAAGGGACAAAGGAAGAATGAAATTGACTAGTTCTGTTAGTCGTGATCTGAACAGCATAGGGATGCTGGGAAGATGCCTCACTTGTGTTCCGTGTATGTGTTGTATAGGGTGCGATAATTGATTTTAATTCAACAGAGCATTGACCATGGTAATATCTTTAGAAGAGAGAGAGTGCAGACCCGCTTCTTCTGTGATTGTGAAATAATTTTAAATTTGAAAAGGTAAAATAAAATCTTATGTACCAGTTTTATCTTCTCGGCCATTAAAATGATTCACTATACAACATATAGTATACCATATACTTAACGCTATAACAGGTGGGGACTTAATTGTGGCGCTCACTGTACGAATTACGAATACCAAATAAAAGGGAATACAAGATTTAAAAAAATAAAAAACGTATATTTGGAAACACAGAATTTTTTACGTGGAGCTATCAAGGGTGGATACAAGGGGGGGAGGGGGGGTAAAGGGGGTAATAACCCCCTCCGAGAATTGAAAAAAATACTTTTTTTTTGAGAAAAAATGTATTTTTAATGTAAAATTTTAAAAATTAATACTTAAAAATTTGATTTGTATTTATATTCTGGCAAACAAGTATAGAATGCGCCTTTAAATGACCGAAATTAAGAAAAAATAGTGTGCTGTGCGACGAGTCACACCAGATTACCCCCTCCCCCGAGAAACACCTCTGGATCCGCCTTTGGGAGCTATCCAATCTTTATATGTGTCAGGGGCGTAAATAACACCCCCGCAGTCCCACAATGCGAGGGGCGCAGAGAACCGGGCGCATAAACAATATATAAAAAGTAATTAAAATATAATGTACTAAATACGTATTTAGTATATGTGTACATTATCGTCAAAATAAATTTTACAATTCATTAAGATATCTTAATAAAACTGTTTCATAAATAACACTGTTCAACAGTGAATTTTTCTGGAGTATTATGAGCTATTTATTCCTGATTAAATTGATAGCGTTGATTCCAAAAATACCATCAGTTTTGCTTCTAGTTTCAGAGATATAGAGAAAAATAAATTTTAATAGAAAATTTACTCTAAAGTGGCTGTAATTTTGAATTTAAGATATTTTCCCCTAAAAATATACAGAGAGTTAAAATATGAATATATAGAAATATTCAAGTTTCGATTTTTCTAAAATTTAAGTCGTTTAAGGCACCACTAAATTACGTAATTGTACTGAAACTGGAATATTTACATCCTCTAATTAATAATTAATTTGTTGTTGTTGTATTTAAATTTATACCTAGCTACCGAGGACTGGTGCCTCTAAGCGCTCCCCCCCCAGCCAAATTCTCTAGTTACGCCCATGACTATTGATATATTTGATAATTTTTTTTCATTTTAAGGTATAACTTGAAATCAGATTTAATGTATCTATTAAAGTGGAAGGGCTGATTTTGTTGCTTGAGCTAAATATAATTAGTGTGCAAATGCATCCTCTCAAACATACATCCATACAATGAATGAATCCGGGAATAATAAAATCTAATAATCTAAAAATAATGGGAAAAACTCAAAAGGCCGTCGAGTACAATTTTTTTTTTTTTTATTGTAAACTCTCGTTTTTTTTTCCTCCTTTGACCTTTTTGACAACAAAAACAGAAAATAAATTTTAACAGAAACTGATGTAAATTTATACAATATATCTATCGTTATATTCATACAAAATGGAAAACAAATTATATAAATTAGAGTGAGAAAAAAAAATTTAAAACAAATGTAAAACCATAAAAATAAATTGTTTATTATGAAATTTGAATATTAAAAAAAAAAGCCAATTTTCATTTTGTTAATCATTTGTATTGCTCTTGCAATAGAACCGACCGATCTAAACAATAATAATAAATAAAAGAAGGGGGTGAAATTTGGAGAGAGGGGAAGGGGTGAGGGGGGGGGTTGTGCCTTGATATAACCATCAAGCTCTTTGAAATATAATCTAAGTAAACTAATGTGTTCATCCCATAATCGATTCTAACTATAACATTAAGTTTTAGATTTAATTTTCTTATTTTGTACTTTTTTCTTTGCATGATCATGGGATTCGTTTTTTTCTACGGATGGGGGGGGGGTTAGAATAGAAGTTTAGTTCTTATGAAAAAAATAAGATAAAAATAAAATCAATTTTATCAGATTCTTTTTTATTTGTCAACGTTTCGGACGCTAGTCAACGTCAAAGAAATACAGATGGACGTATTTTTAACGAAAATTGAAATCGTGCATGAAATAATACAATTTCAACAGTTGAAAATATGTCCATCTGTATTTCTTTGACGTTTGATTGTCCTGATGAAGGACGCGACTGGCGTCCGAAACGTTGACAAATAAAAAAGAATCTGATAGAAATTGATTTTATTTTTATCTTATTTCATTTTTCCTGGATGCCATCCGCTAACCATATTAAAATAAACATCCATATTCTTCATCAGCCTTAAAATATAATTTGTATGACAAAAAATTAAAAATTTTCTCCCAGAAATGCTTCAAATTAATATATAATTTTTAAAAGAAAAATCTCATCATTTCTGTTTCCTTAATTTAAAAAATCTGGAGTGAGCTTACCCACTCTCAAGTGCACTCTTAAAAAAAGTGGAATTATCTCAAAAACTTCAGTTTTTGGAAAAATATATTAAAAATAAAAACTGTTTCCCCAGTGGTAAAAAAATGTAATTTGTCATAATATGATTTAAAAAAAAAAAAAACATTTTAGGTATAATACCATTTCGGGGTGAAGTTGATACAGATATACAATTTTATTTGTATTTTGTTTTTAAAATATCAACTCACACACACGACAGGCAGAGGGACACATAGGGATGGAAATGTCCACTCTGACACATAAGTCAAGAATCGTTCTTTTTAGAATCGAGTTGAAACTCTTTCAAGTCGATTAGAATCGATTCTCACTGAATGACTTCGACTTTTTTCTTACAATACTTAGTATCCGATGGTAATATAGTTTGTAACGTTTTCATTGATTGACTTCTCATCTTTCTTTTAAAACCTACACAAAACACACCATTCAACACGCTTTCTAAGAACGGTTAGTGAACATATGTGTCATTCTTAATTCCTCAATTTTAATGTTTTATTTTGATACTCAACTTTCATATTTTATTTTAATGTTCGGTGGCATATCACATGCAATTTTAAGAATATTCTTTTAATCGATTCCGAGAATCAAAAATCAACTTTTCGAGCGCCTTTTCCATCCCTAGGAACACATAATTGTAAAAATGATTTTTGGACTCGGTGGGGTCTAAAACGTCTTCAAAATATCTTTATATCTTTAAATTGTATAAATTAAGAATGGTAATAATGGGCGGAATGAAATGCGTGCCGAGTTCATGACAAGTGTGAGGTAGTAGTTTTTTTTTTTAATTTTATTTTTACACCTGCGCGCGTGACATATCACTGATTGGATCGGGTGCTGAGGAGCGTCGTGCCCAAGTGACATCCAATTGCTGGACAATTCAAATTCCGCACAAGAATAAAAAGAAATAAAACCCGACCCTCACGAACTAGAGAGAAGGCCACCGCCGCTATTATCGATGACACTATTACCACCGTGAATTGCTCTGAACGGGTTTATGACTCGTGGTCAAGCTACCTGCCGTCAATATACAAAATTCTTACTCATACCTCAATGACTAGGCGCCTTTTATTCTAGATACTGATATTACGCATTTTACTATAAGTATGGAACTAGAAAGTGTTTATTTAATAATTTGATTTATACTATATTTTCATCAAGAGGAAAAAAAATCGTTGATCATCAATTGAATTGAAAGTGTATTTCAATAGTTTTGATAAATGATTGTAGGCGACAAGTATATTTTTTCCGCTCATATAAGAATCTCTATATGCGGAGTGTGTGTCGTTCTGTCGTGACAGATAGAACGACACACAGCTGTGACAGCTCTCTCTTTGACCAATTTGAAATTACGAAATGAAATTTTAGCAGGGTAAATAAAAAGCTAAGCAGCTATGATTATTTCTTTATTTCGAACCCGAAACGTCGCTGTGGGTTCGAATACAATAAAACCGGGGCTAGAAACGGAGAGGGGCAATAGTTGTAGTTAAGTGATG
>JAKCPI010000239.1:0-10447 GCA_023213315.1 Euborellia annulipes
CCCCCCTCTGCCCCCCTATAGGATGCCAGGGGGGCAATGTACCCTTGCCCCCCCCCAGTTCCGGCGCCTATGACTATTATGATATGTAATCTAGGATAAATAAAAAATTATCCACTTGATCCCCATTGCACGCCTCATTCTCCACTGATTAACGACAAATTAAAAAAAAAAAATGAGATTAAAAAAAATTTAAATAAGCTTTGATTACAAATTAGAGTCTATTATTTGTTTATTATATTATTCTCCGTGTCTTTCTCATATATATTACTATTATATGGACCCTGTTAAGCATTAGAGTGTCAAGCGCCAGGTACCTAGATTTGAGAAAATTAACATTAAAGTTTTTCTGATTTACATTGTTTTGATTAGATTATATATCATTTTTTTTTTTTGTCATTTGTGCAAGTAACATTAAATATAAATTTTTTTAGGACATATTTCATAAAAAATACTATTAATTATAGCATTTGAAACAATATTCCGTGCTTAACTCAATTTATAATTTTTTGGCGCTTGACACACTAATGCACAGGGACCACATATACCTAGTATATTACTATTTTCCAGCAATAACATATAGCACGCGCGGCACCCACTTCGAAAACAGCATGCAAAATAAGCCTACAGGTTCCTTTGATATCTTTAGATGATCAGCTGAAATTAATCGCTTTTTGAGAGGTAATTTTTTCAAAATCTGTAATGCATTCTGAGACTAAATTAGAGATAAACTCGTGTTTATTGTTTATGTTTCATAGTTTATTCGAACAACAAAATACATAAGCAAGATATCTATTAATGTATAAATAATTATAGCTATTAGTAGGCCTATATATACATTCATTTAACAATCAAAATCTTTAATAGCACACTGTATTATCTATCTATATAAATAAACTGTATAATATGTATATTTATATAATGTTTAACATTCCAATTAAGAAGTTAGTAGGAAGTTCCGGATTGACCGAGCCGGAGCTAGGCGGTTTTTTTTTTTTATATATAAAATTGGCAAAAACTAAAATAGTATATCAGTAAAGTACTAGTACTCTCGAGAGGCGCAATTTGATTTGTATAGAACAAATAGGAAAATATTTAAAATTTGAAAAAAATCTTTAATATGAAAAAAAAAATCGTTAGAGCCATTTTCGAGAACTGATATGCTTACATATAAACAAACAAATAAACGGACATTGCTAGTTTAATAGTATAAGAATAAGATAGTGCTTAGTTTAATAATAGAAGTATAAGATAGATTATGTTTTCATTAATATCAAAATTACTGAATTGAAGACTAATCAACTCCATTAAATTGGTTTAAATTATTTTTGAAAAACTTATATAAGCATAATACTAGATGAGTGTAATTGCAACGGACGGAATTAGTTTTAATTTTGAATATATCGAAACATATCAAGAAAAAATTTTTTTTATATATAAAATTACCTTCGAAGTTAAGTGAGATGTTCTTTAGAATTGGCAGGAAGGAAACCATAGGGACGTACGAATTCGGGATAATGGCCATTTTGGCCATTGGCAGGAGTATTGCCCCTAAGAACCAAAGCACTTCCATGGTCTGGAGGTGTGCTCTGTTCAGGTGGAGTGCCTTCTTCAGTGGCTTCACCACTTTCGTGGTATTTGGTCACGGGTTTCACTGTGCCTCTGCAACGGGCAATAAAACGCATCTCATCCATGAAAACCTGACGAAACGGCACCTGGAATATTCCAAAAATTAAGAATTAGTTTTATCATATAATGAGCCAGTGAGCCGTGGCTCGGTGAGAAGACTTCTCGTGCCTAGGGCCCTGGGTTAGCTCCCGACCCAAGCAAGAAAAATTTATTTCATTTCAATTGGCTCTCAATTATTTGAAATAAATAGGGATGGAGTCTAAGTGGCCTTAGAAGCCGAAAAAGACCTTAAATGAATAAAAAAAAAAAAAAAAATTATATAATGAGTGAATAATTAGGAAAAAATAATCATTCACGATAGTCATTTTGAATTATACTTTTGAAATAGTAAATTTTACTTGCTAGTTACATTGTGCCAGAGCGGGGGGATTAAAAAACTTATAAAGAAGTTCGAGGGTACAACAATAACATTCAGATCAAATTTACATCCTATTGCCACGCTTAACATAAGGTTAAAACAGGGCCGGATCTAGGGGCAATGGGTGCGTGTGCCCCGGGCCGCAGATATCAGGGGGCGGCAATTAAAGAAAGATTTACCAAAAAAAAGGTAAAATGATATGAATTTTGTATAGAAAATTTTGAGGGGGCGGCAAATTAAATTTTGCCCCCCCCCCTAAAAAATCTCCTAGTTCCGGCCCTGGGTTGAAATGACATTAAATTTTGTGAAGAATGTTATTGACTTTGTTATTTATAAAAAATATATTTCTTATTTAATCAAATTACATTTTCACGTTTCGCCGTTGCGTTGGTCTCAAATAAGAATTCCACAATAGCCTGAATACAGGCTATTCCGACGCCCACAGCCAGGACCAAAAAAACACCACCCACATGGGCCAGAGAAAGTTGATCAGCAGAACCACCTCCGGAATCGGTACTCTGAAAAGGAATAGCATTATATTTATGATTGGGAAGATAATGAGAATAAAAGCAGCCTCTTCTTTCTCACTACTTCAATTTATTGGAAATATTTCTGTTCTTATACAGGGTGCATTCTCAGTGCAAATATGAAATTTTCGAGAGAGATTATCAATGTGTAATAGGTAGGTCCTACTGAGGATATAAAATTTGTTTGGTTAAGGCTAAAGGAAGAAGCGATTCATTGTTAATGAATAGATTGAATAAAATTCTAACCAATAAAAAGGTTATAATAAAGTCCAATAAATTACGATTTAAAACCTTTAATTTAAATAAATGTTGGGCTGCTATGTTACAGGCGCTTAATAAAAATCATCATAAGGCCATAGAAGGTATAATATTTAAAAATCCTTGATTTAAAAAAAATTCTTCGACTCCCAGAACGTTCATAAATGATATTAACTAAAGAAAAAAGACAAGAAGAACATAACCCATGTCCAATTATTAAAACTAACCCCCCTATTATACCCCATCTTGTTATAGACAAAATCCCCACAATTGCCGAAATAATATATTGTAATTTATTTAGGGGCCGAAATATTTGCAATAAATTATAGGAACCGACCAAATATTCAGTTTCGGTTACGGTTTCGGCCAAAAAGTAGCCGAAACCTGAGTCTGAAAAGAAAGGATGAGACTCGCATGCAAAAAAAAGTCAAATGATTTGCAAAAGCGGAAAAGGTGCGAAAAAAAATTTAGTCTCCCTAAAAAAAAAAGGTAAAATGATTTTTACGGGAGGGGGAAAAAATTTCAAAAAAAAAAAAAAAAAGGTAAAATGATATGAATTTTTTATAGGAAATACAAGTTTCGATTTCGGCCGAAACTAACAAGGAGAGTACACGGTTGACTCGTCACCGATTTTGATCTCCTTTTATATGGTGAATCTATACTGAAAAATATTTGTATCCTGATCGAACTTTTCGTCCAATGCGCCCTGTAACAATATTTTTTTCTCATCTGAAATTTTAAAATCTGAAAAGGATTGTTATAAGGCTCAAAGAAAAGCATATCAACAACTAAAGCTAATAGCGTAACGGGTAGAGGAGAGGGTTAGAAATCCAGGGATCCCAAGTTCAAAACTTGGGTTGTCATTTTTTTTTTTTTTTTTTTTTTTTTTTGTATTATTTATTGTATAAAAAATAAATATTATAATTATATTATAAAAATATTTTATTTATATTTGCGACATATTTATTACATATTTATACAGAAAACAATGAATATTATACAATCAATTAGATATCTAAACTAACTAACTAAACTGACACTTCCTGTTGACAGCAAATGTATTGGCGAAATATTTCTTTTGATATTTCATAAAGAAAAACATTAATTTTCTATATCTTACTGCCTTATTTTATATTTTAATTATTCATTTATATATCTAATTGATTGTATAATATTCATTGTTTTCTGTATAAATATGTAATAAATATGTCGCAAATATAAATAAAATATTTTTATAATATAAATATAATATTTATTTTTTATACAATAAATAATACTAAAAAAAAAAAAAATGACAACCCAAGTTTTGAACTTGGGATCCCTTGATTACTAACCCTCTCCTTTACCCGCTACGCTATTAGCTTTAGTTGTTGATATGCTTTTCTTTGAGCCTTATAACAATCCTTTTCAGATTTTAAAATTTCAGATGAGAAAAAAAATTGTTGCAGGGCGCATTGGACGAAAAGTTCGATCAGGATACAAATATTTTTCAGTATAGATTCACCATATAAAAGGAGATCAAAATCGGTGACGAGTCAACCGTGTACTCTCCTTGTAAGACTAAGATTGAGGCCGAATATTCGGTTTCGGTTGAAAATCTTGTTTCGGTCGGACCCTAATAAATTGTAGTAGAGAACCTTATCATTATAAAGATATTTCTCTCTAAATCCACTATTTTACATGGAGGTTACCGAAGTGCCCAAATGTGGGCGGAGAGATGGAAAATTGTTATTTTTTTTTCCACATCTCAAGAAAAAACAATACGTCTCTCTCTATATACTGTATTTCATATATAGGGTAAGAGAAAGTAATTAGCTCTCATCCCTTCTAAGCAAATTTGAATAGCTGATTTTGTGTTTTTAGATTTACGAATCCCTTGCTCTATTAAAACTCTTAACAACCGTAGATTTGTCCTCGGTGTGAAGTGGTTAGCATGCTGGTCATTTGTACCAAGGGTCGCGGGTTCGCATCCCGTCTCATGCGACAAATTATTTCAATTGAATTGGTTACCAATCCGATTGAAATAAATAGATACGGGATCTAAATAGAAGAAAAAAAACTTAATTAAAAAAAAATCTGGTGTGACTGGTCGCACAGCATAGAACTTTCTCTTACCTTCGGTAATCGAAAGTTGTGTTCTGTGCTTGTCACACTAGATTTTGTTTGTGTCGAGATATATTTAGTTTTCACCAATATATTAAAATTCAAGATGTAAAATTTACATTTTAAAGAGCATCTAAAAAAAATTGATTTATGAATATGAATTTTAGACTAAAATTCAAATGTGGGAATTTTGAGAAAAAATAACTGAAAAAAGAATTAAAAAAAATCAGTAAAATACTTTTACATGTAGTATTCTTTGGACGATTTGATTTAAATGGTTATTTTTGCATCTCAGTTTCAATTTCTTTTGATTATTAATTTTTGTGGGCGCTCCTCTGACATTTATAATAATTTAGGGTATTTTATAAATAATATTTACACTGCAGGCACTCGGGTTATCTTCCTCCTTCCACCATTTGTTTTCTAATTTTTTCAAAGTACCGGACTCTTGAAGTTTTAGCACGGCAGTACTTAAGTCATTACGATACCAGGAATCTATAAAGAAAAGAAATTGAAATAATAATTATTTTCAATTAATTTAATAGATTTCAGGAAAGGGGTTAAGTAGGTCACTGCAGTTCAATAGAAAAAACAAAAAATATATAAAAAAATCTGGTGTGACTGGTCGCACAGCACACAACTTTCACTTACCCTTCGGCAAGAGAAAGTTGTATTCTGTGCTTGTCACACCAGATTTTTTTGTGTCGAGATATATTTAGATTCCAACAGAACGGTACATTTGAATTTCAAGATGTAAAATTTATAAGTATGGGAAAATATTTATATTTTGTTACCATGGCAACCATTTATCCTCTTTTCTCTGGAGTACAAGAGTAAAGTGGTCTTCAGAAGATTTCAATCACAAAATAAGAATATACATTTTAAAGAGCATCTAAAAATTAATTGATTTATGAATTTAAAAAAAAATCGTTGGAGCCAATTTTAAGAAAATCGAAAAAAACTGAAAAAGTACATCAGTAAAGTACTAGTACTTTTTGGCTGATTTTGATTAAAAGCTTATTTTCACGCCTCAGAAGGGTGCCTAACTTAAATATAAAATAAGAGGATAAAGGAGCAAGCAGCCAGGTAGTTAGTCTCCACGAAATGAAACTCTCTATTGAGGAAACAGTTTCGGTTTTAATGAAATATAACCATCATCAGTCCATTTTTCGAGAGTGTGAGCTCAAATGACAAAGCATTGAGTCATATTGCGGGGTTGTCAGTAGATGTGTATTATACATAAATTATTTGTTTAAAATACAAAGCAATGCAATCAGCTTATACGATGCGCCAAGTTTGAGATACAAAATTGTTTTACTTTCTCTTACCCTATATATGAAATATATAGAGAGAAAGTATTGGATTCATGTCAAAAATTCGATGTCGAGATTTTGATGGATCTTCACGTTTTGAGGTCCCCTGAATCCAAAAAAGTGGTTTTCGCGACATGGTCTGTCTGTCTGTCTGTGTGTCTGTCTGTGAACAAAATATCTCAATAACGAAAAGAGCTAGAAGGTTGAAATTTTATATTTAAGTTAGGCACCCCCATGGGACGTGACACGAAGCTTTTTGAACAAAATCGGCCAAAGAGTACTAGTACTTTACTGATGTACTTTTTCAGTTTTTTTCGATTTTCTCAAAATTTGCTCCAACGATTTTTTTTAAATTCATAAATCAATTATTTTTTAGATGCTCTTTAAAATGTATATTCTCATTTTGCGATTGAAATCTTCTGAAGACCACTTTACTCTTGTATTTCATAGAAAAGATAGGAGAAATGGTTCCCATGGTAACAAAATATAAATATTTTCCCATACTTATAAATTTTACATAGTGAATACAATTGTTCCGTACTGTCGGGAACTAAATATATGTCGACACGAAAAATCTGGTGTAACAAGCACAGAACACAACTTTCGATTACCGAAGGTAAGAGAAAGTTGTGTGCTGTGCGCCAGTCACACCAGATTTTTTATTTTTATATTTAAATTTTTGTTTTTATTTTTATATACTCCGCAATATGACTTAACTACCTGGCTGCTTGCTCCTTTATCCTCTTATTGTCAAATATAACAGCCACTTCATCTCTTCAATTAAATATAAAATTTCAACCTCCTAGCTCAATTTCTTCATGCTTTAAATTTAACCCAGACAGACAGACCCACAGACAGACAGATCATGTCGCGATAACCACTTTTTTGGAATCCGGGGACCTCAAAACGTGTATACCCATCAAAATCTCGACATCGAATTTTTGACATTGAGTTAAAGATAGCTTGCATTTTATGTTTGTTGTTGAGTGTGATCATGAGGGTGACCTAAAAATTGGCTGTCATGTTTTGAAAATTGGTGTTAGTCTGACAAGTGAGAACTAGTTCTTTTTTCTAACAGTTCCTTGGCTAAGCAATAGTATATGTGGACCCTAGAATACAAGGGGTTTAAGTGCAATTTTATTTGTTTTGAGTAAATCAAAGTTAAAGTTTGAAAAACACATACTATGAGGTCTATTCTCTAAAAACAGATGTTAAAATTTAACATCATAAATTGGGAGTAAAAAAATAAAGTAATAACATCAGTTTTTTTTTTTTTTTTTTAACCCTTTTCGGCTACAGAGGCCATTTAGGGGTTATTTATTTATTATATAAATTTTCATATACATTATACCGATGGCAACCGGGGGGCGTTCCACACGCTGATTGCTGGGGGTCACCAATCCCGAGCTTTCGCCGCGCTTGGCATCACTTAACCTCAACGATTGTGGTGACTGTTGATCTTCTCCGTTGCCAGGCCCCCCAACATCAGAGTTAAAAAATGCTATTCTCTAAACCAGCGGTTCCTAACTTTTTTTGATGTGCGGCCCACTTTTTCCGTAAAAAAAATGCTGAGGCCAAGTGTATATATATAAATGTATGCTCATGTCTGTAAGTAAAATAGGTTGGTACGCTTAAAATTTAAAACAAAAGTGTGCAAGAAGGATTTGATTTAAACAAATAATTGAAAAATGTTATTATTTTATTTTTATTTTAATAATTTTTATCTTCCCTTAGACATCCGCGGCCCAGTGGCGTAGCGAGCTTAACTCGCGCCCGGGGTACAATACCCTTTTAGCGCTCCCCCCCCCCCCCCATTCGAAAACCATATAATATTATATATAATTATTATATTAACACTGGCACAAAATTTAAAATAGATTTTCCAGAAATCAATTATATTGATAATAAAAATAAAAATTATCCATATTGTTTTGCGGACCATTTGGCGCCCCATTGTAAGTAGCGCCCGGGGCATGATGCCCCACCCCCTTGCCCCCCCCCCTTCTCGCTGCGCCACTGCCGCGGCCTAGTTCCAATCAGCCCGCGGCCCACGGGTTGGGAATCGCAGCTCTAAACCAAATTTTAACAGCAACGTTAACATGTTGCTTTTATCTCAAAGCTGTCAAGATCATAACCTTACTTTTTGGTTAAAGACCCCATTTTGATGCATTAAACACGGCGTTAAAATATTAGGCATCTAGACATGTCATTAATTTTTAACACTAATGTATAAATGTTAACGCTTTGGCGTTAAAGTTTTTGCTTACAGCAGCGTTTCCCAACCTTTTGAAGTCCACGGCACCCCAAAGGTGCGTTGGGAATAATATTACACACTAGCGGCACCCTTCCTTTTTTTCCCTATTAAATCGAAATTTTTTTCCACCCTGGGGCAAATTTTTTTTCCTTGCTGTCGAAAATCATTTGACCTTTTTTTAGCAAAACTTTATTTTTTCGCCTCTTTATTTTATTTTTTTTATCTAAATATCTCGCGGCACCCCTTAGGCATTCTCGCGGCACCCTTGGGTGCCGGGGCACACCGGTTGGGTACCACTGGCTTACAGAATATGAATTTGAGACAAGGAGGTGTTAAAATGAATAAGGCTGATTTCAGATGTTAAAAGTTGAGGTTTTTTCTTAGAGAATAGACCTCTACAGTTAGTTAGTTGATGAAGAGGCGCTCCGCTAAATGGTGGCATCTGTCAAGAAATCCACTTAGATTTCTTTACCACTCAAAGGATTACTATTTTAACTACCATAATTTCAACAAAACTGGAAATTTTAGAAAATGTCACAGACTCCTTGCGTTCTAGGGTCCACATATCATAATATCATATTTAAAGGGTTATTTCTATTTGAGGGCATGGATAAAAACCAATTTTAAAGCTTACTTTTTCTCATTGCAATTCCGTAGCCCTTGTTATCTAGCAGTCCTCCAACTTTCGTAAGATCACAATTACGTTCAATTATATACTCGATGCTAGAAGATTCCATTAAAAAGGCATAACCCCCTTTTTTTACTTTTTCCTCGCCTTCGTCGTTGTTAGTTGTTAAGACATCGGGATTCGAATTCATGAATTGATACATTCGTTGGAAGACTTCATTTTGCGAATCCTAATCAATGATTATTTTATATAGCCTATCATTTTTATTAATTTTCGGGCCTTATATCATCAAAGCATACCCCAAAGTAATTGTAAGTCGATCCTACTTTTTTAGCTCCATATTTGATAGTAGATTGGGCTGCTAATTCTTCTGCATTTTTAAAAGGCATTACTAAATTCTCAACTGTGAGTACAGCAGCGAGATTAGCAGTATATGATGAAACGGTAATCAAGGTGAAGAACCACCAAATTCCAGCTACCATTCTGGTAGAAATTGCCCTAAAATATAGTAATTAAAAATATATTAAAATGAATAATTAATATGATTAATAACTCCAATATACAGTATAATAAATCTAGTAAAATATTAAATTCAATCTACCTTGGGGCGATTTCAGTACCCTGTTGCATAAATGCTCCAATAGTGAACCAAAAGGAATTTTTCATGTTAAATTGATTCTCAAGCACTTCTGGTTCCTGGATACAAGGATAAGGATTCACCCATTCGTATGGGCTTATCCTAGAAAGTATGAAATAGGCTTCTGAGGAATAAATTCGGACTCAATAGAAACGATTTAGTCCATCTCTAATATTTACCTTCCCATAATGAATAAAAGAAATGATGTTCCCAGATAGGCACCAAATACACACAGCCAAACTTCATTTGAAAATGTTGATAAAAATGAAAACAATTTAGGTGCTTCCTTTGTTGGTTTCTTGAATAAAATTGTGATACCTGAAAAACATAATGATAAAAAGATATTTTAACTGAAAAATTAATGGAAAAAAATACATAAACCTATTAATTTTTTTTTTTTTTTTTTTTTTCATTCCCTTGAGATGATTCTAAGCAGGAGAAAATTTCAAATATCAACACACAATTTTACCCTCTCTTACCAATATATGTTAATATTTAGAAAGAAAGTATTGGTTTGATGTCAAAAATTCGATGTTTTCAATTAAAAAAAATCATTTTCTTTGAAATTTTTTCCTGAAGGGGCCTGGGCCCTTTAAACTTAAAGCATGTTTGATCTTTTTCAAGTCCCAGGAAAGCTAAAATCGCAGATTTCAGTGGCTAATTTTCAAAAAATTTTCCATAGG
>JAKCPI010000241.1:0-11155 GCA_023213315.1 Euborellia annulipes
AGGGCCGTTCCTGGCGGGCGTGCACTCCGTGCCAGCACGGAGGCGCCAGTCCCAAAGGGCGCCTGAGGCGCCTTCCAAAGGGCGCCGGTGGGGCCTTCCAAAGGAAGGCGAAGACGAAAAACCAAAGGGCGATGAAGGCGCAAAGCCAAAGGGCGACGGAGGCGCAATGCCAAAGGGCGACGGAGGCGCCTTCCAAAGGGCGCCGGTGGGGCCTTCCAAAGGAAGGCGAAGACGAAAAGCCAAAGGGTGATGAAGGCGCAAAGCCAAAGGGCGCCCGAGGCGCCTTCCAAAGGGCGCCGGTGGGGCCTTCCAAAAGGAAGGCGAAGACGAAAAGCCAAAGGGCGACGAAGGCGCAAAGCCAAAGGGCGCCCGAGGCGCCTTCCAAAGGGCGCCGGTGGGGTCTTCCAAAGGAAGGGGAGGACGAAAAGCAAAAAGGGCGACGAAGGCGCAAAGCCAAAGGGCGACGGAGACGCCTTCCAAAGGGCGCCGGTGGGGCCTTTCAAAGGAAGGGGAAGACGAAAAGCCAAAGGGCGACGGAGGCGCCTTCCAAAGGACGGCGGAGACTCAAAGCCAAAGGGCATTTTCGTGTCTGGGTCCTTGGTCCGTCGCAAGTGAGAAAAATTTATTTCAAAAGAATTGGCTGCCAATCATTTGAAATAATTGGCGTAACTATATTGAATGGGGCCCCCGCGGGTACAAGAATGTCGCCCCCCCTCCAAAAAAAAAATAAAAAAAAAATTGTTAAATAAATGTAAATTTTAAATAGCTTTTTTATTTAAAAACATAAAAGGGGAATGAATGACTTCCCCGAGACTTTCTCGTATATTCTTTTGGAATTGAGGGCTCGCTGGTGTAGTGAGCTAGAGTGTCAGCTTCTGCAAAGAAGATCCCTGTTCAAATCCTTGGCATGCAGGATTTTTCATTAAATAAAAATATTTATTTAATGTAAACAAATCCTCAAGCAAGCCCTGGATTGGAATATAGGATCTTACCACAATAGCCCTCAGGCAACTCTACGAGGAGAGGGAGTTGCTGTGACATCCCGTCCTTTGGAATGGACGTAAAGAAGGTTCCCTCTCAGTGATGCATTCTTCGAAAGGAGTAGGCTACACGCCGGTGCTGAGGGAGTCCCTCCTCAACTAGGACATCCTCCATAGCATAGAAGAGGATGGATAAAAGGAGCCGGTTGGAACCAGAAATAAGGATTAGTTCACTAGCTAGAGACGAGAGCAGGAGGAGGAGCTAGAGATAGGAAAGATGTAACTTCACGGGGTGCCGGTAGATGGCTACGGCCAGAGGCCGGTTGGGTTTGAGGTGTGTGTCTCCGTACACGTAAGCACCTCGGGTAAATAAACGGGGATCCCGATAGGAATTTCAAAATAAAAATAAAAAATAATCTTTTGGAATTATATCTGGGTGTGTGTGTGTGTATGTGTGAACACGATAGCTTAAAAAAGGCAAGCAGCCAGATCGATGAAATTTGGTATATACTCCTTACCTTAAAATTGTAGATTTATATCAACTTTTGGAGTAAATACTTCACCTGGAAGTAGTAGTTTACCTAATAAGCTTTTTTCAAAAATTATAAAATTTTCAATTTTTGTTATATTATGATAAATTACTCTATTTTAAAAAGTTTTTATTCTTTGACATTTTTTTGATATCAACTTTTGGAGTAAATACTTCACCTGGAAGTAGTAGTTTACCTAATAAGCTTTTTTCAAAAATTATAAAATTTTCAATTTTTGTTATATTATGATAAATTACTCTATTTTAAAAAGTTTTTATTCTTTGACATTTTTTTGAAAACTGAATAGTTTTCGAAATAATCAACGAAGAAAAAGAAAATTTTCGTTAAATTTGAAAAAAAATTCAAAACAAAATCATACAGGCGCACAGTGGTTCCAAATCCCGAAAACGTGGTCAAAAGTCGAAAACGTTATTTAATCTCTCTGAAATTCAGTACACAAGGGTTTTTGAGGTCGCTGATTTAGAATTTGATATTATTTTTTCAGAAAAAAAAATATGGCGGAACCAATTTGGGGAACTAAAAAAAAATAATTCGATTTCAATCAAAATTGGCATTGTCGGGTTCTCGAGGTCGCCGATTTCGTATTTTAAATTAATTAATAACAAAATAATTTTTCTTTTTTTTTATAAGTCTTTTTCTGCATCTTAGGCCATATTGGCCCTAAATGATACATATTGTTTAATACGACACATTTGTGGGGGTCCAGACACATTTATTTAGGTCAAAATAATTTAATTACAATATTTTATTCAATATTTTTAATACGGATTACATATAACATTAGTTTAAATAACATTAATATGCTTCATCAGATGAATATTCAAATTCCAAAAAAATTGAATAAAAAAAAAATGTGCAAGTCTGTGCAGCTAATTTTTTAATATTATTAATGAAGAAGGATTACAAAAAGCAGGAAAAGTGGTTTGAGAGTGGGATGTCGTGGGACTTTTCACTTTTTGACTTTTGAATTTTTGCGATTTCCGAAATGGAAAAAAAAATAAGGCGTTATTTGAAATGCTCCTATTAATTAACTATCAAAATTTATTGCATTTTTTTACATTGTTGAAATTTCTCTGGATTTTTTTACATTGTTGAAATTTACTTACTTTCAGTCTTTGATTTCATTTGACGAAATTAAAATAACCAAAAAAACAAGGAAATGGAGAGCGATAGAAAAGGATGCTTATTTGCGTTCGGAGAGAGCTCCCGATTGTTGTCAAAAACGCTTAGATTCAAATAGATTTTGAGAGCCAGATAAGTGCATATGACTCCCAAAAACGGTCGTTCCTAACCGTAAATATATTAATAAAACTATTTAGGGCTTAAAAGTCCCCGAATTTACTCTTTATTTTTGGACTTTTGGCCACGTTTTCGGGATTTGGAACCACTGTGAGGCGTCATTAAAAAAACATGTAAATATAAACGAATGAATTTGCTTCACAAGTACGTGGTACTAAGGGAAAGAGAGCTTATGTAGAGACTCCGGTGTCTGTCTGTCCGACCGTCCGTCCATCTGTACACAAAAAAAGTACGGCCTGAACTAAAGGTCGTAGAAAAATAATACTTACATATACCGATTCAGTATAAAAAACTGGTCCAGGAAAAAATACGGTTTGGTTGCTAGCACTTCCGAATTTTTAAATATTTAACATTTTTACTTTCTCTTACCTATCTATATATGAAATATATAGAGAGAGAAAGTATTGCAATCATGTCAAAAATTCGATGTCGAGATTTTGATGGATATACATGTTTTGAGGTCCCCTGAGTCCAAAAAAGTGGGTCCCGCAAATTGGTCTGTGTGTGTGTGTGTGTGTGTGTCTGTGTGTGTGTGACCCATTTTTTTAGCATGAAGGAATTGAGCTAGCGGATTGAAATTTTATATTTAACTTAGGTACCCTTGAAGAATCTCAAAATAAGCTTTTGAACAAAATCGGCCAAAAAGTACTAGTACTTTACTGATGTACTTTTTCAGTTTTTTTCGATTTTCTCAAAATTCCCTCCAAGGATTTTTTTTAAAATTCATAAATGAACTATTTTTTAGATGCTCTTTAAAATGTATATTCTCATTTTGCCGTTGAAATCTTCTGAAGACCACTTTACTCTTGTTCTTCATAGGAAAGATAGAAATGGTTGCCATGGTAACGGAATTTAAATCTTTTTCTTTTTATTAGATTAAAAATCAATTATTATTTAAATTCCCATTTTTTTTTAATTTATTTGTGTCTTTAATTGTTTCAAAGAAAACATATATGTCTCTCTCTCACTTGCAAACATTATCGTCTCTCTCTACTCTTTTTAAATTCCCTTTCCACCTTATCTTCGCATAGGAACAATGTTAATTTCCTATAGGGATTTGTATGTTAATTTCGATTCAAAAGGGGGTCCCCTTTAGAACTTTTTAGGCATTTAAAATTTTTTCCAATTCTTATGAAATTTTGTATTTATTTACGATTCTATATTGTGTATAAAATGTCCAAATATGAGATTACAATTTTGAAAAATAACCATAGTTTATTTGAAGCAGTCAACATTTAAAATGCAAGTTTGAAACTAAGGTGCTATCGGAAACTAAATATATCTCGACACAAAAAATCTGGTGTGACCAGCACAGTGCGCAACTTTCTCTTACCGAAGGGTAAGAGAAAGTTGTGTGCTGTGCGCCAGTCACACCAGATTTTTTAATTTTACATTTGGGTCATTCCACGTTAGTTCAACCAGGCCATTTCACCCAAAATCTCAGTTTTTTATGAAACTTGGTATGTTTGTTCTATGTATAGAGATAAGTAACAGCACCAAATTTCGATTTTCTATCTCACTTAGTTTTCGAGTTATGGCACTTTAAAGTTTTGATTTTTTCACCTTCCGCGGCTTGAATAATGCCAAACAAAATGTGACATGGAAGATAAAATAATTTCTCATTCATTTATTTGACCACCAACCAATTTTTATGGTAGGTTCTTTGAACAATAAGGAATTAGAAAAAAAATATATCACGAATCTAAGTTAATCCTAAAATATAAAAAAAAATTCATATTGTTGATTTTTTTTAGTTTTGAAAACGCAAACATGGTTTAGCGCTAAAGCCGATATCTCTAAAAGGGAATGAGATTTTCAAGAAATTTTTTTTTTCTAAATAATCTGCATGAAATGGGCTTTAATTTAGTAAAATAAAAATTTTGTGTATTTTGTTCCCTCTATTTCTTAAGTCCATTGCAATTTCAATATATAGTTTCACATGTTAAAAAGGTTTCAAGGGCAAAATGAAAATATACATTTTAAAGAGCATCTAAAAAATAATTGATTTATGAATTTTAATAAAAATCGTTGGAGCGAATTTTGAGAAAATTGAAAAAAACTGAAAAAGTACAGTAAAGTACTAGTACTTTTTGACCGATTTTGTTCAAAAGCTTATTTTGAGTGTCCGAAACGGTGCCTAACTTAAATATAAAATTTCAACTTACTAGCTCAATCCTTTTATGCTTTCATTTAAACAATGTGTTTTCGTCTGTGTTCAGTATTAAGCAGACACACACACAGAGTTCATTTGAAATCATGAAAGAATTGAGCTAGGAGGTAATTTGAATAAATAAATATTTTTTTATTAATGAATATTTTTTTATTTTCCTTCTCTATGAAAAAGAGGATAGTGATAGTTCGCGTGGAGGAAAGAAAGATTTATCAAAATCTAAGCTACCGTAGCATTCACTAAACATGAAAATCAGTACAGGTCTAATCACTTAAAAAAATTTTTTTTCATAATTTAGTTGGGGGGGGGCGCCAAAAATGACCTGGCACGGAGGCGACAACTTACCCAGGAACGGCCCTGGTGGTGTTCCTGAAGTTGGTTTAGTTAGAAAAAAATCTGGTGTGACTGGCGCACAGCACACAACTTTCTCTTACCCTTCGGTAAGAGAAAGTTGCGCACTGTGCTGGTCACACCAGATTTTTTGTGTCGAGATATATTTAGTTTCCGATAGCACCTTAGTTTCAAACTTGGATTTTAAATGTTGACTGCTTGAAATAAACTATGGTTATTTTTAAAAATTTTAATCTCATATTTGGACATTTTATACACAATAGAGAATCGTAAATAAATACAAAATTTCATAAGAATTGGAAAAAAAATTTTAAATGCCTAAAAAGTTTCAAAGGGGACCCCTTTTGAATCGAAATTAACATAAAAATCCCTATAGGAAATTAACATTAGGCCTATGAGAGAAGGCGGAGAGACAGGCGATAATGTTTGCAAGTGAGAGAGAGAGATATATATATGTTTTCTCCTAAGCAATTAAAGACACAAATAAATGGGAATTTAAATAATAATTGATTTTTAATCTAATAAAAAGAAAAAGATTTAAATTCCGTTACCATGGCAACCATTTCTATCTTTCCTATGAAGAACAAGAGTAAAGTGGTCTCCAGAAGATTTCAACGGCAAAATGAGAATATACATTTTAAAGAGCATCTAAAAAATAATTGATTTTTGAATTTTAAAAAAATCCTTGGAGGGAATTTTGAGAAAATCGAAAAAAACTGAAAAAGTACATCAGTAAAGTACTAGTACTTTTGGCCGATTTTGTTCAAAAGCTTATTTTGAGCGTGTGGGAAGGTACCTAAGTTAAATATAAAATTTCAATCCGGTAGCTCAATTCCTTCATGCTAAAAGAACAAGAGTAAAGTGGTCTCCAGAAGGTTTCAACGGCAAAATGAGAATATACATTTTAAAGAGCATCTAAAAAATAATTGATTTTTGAATTTTAAAAAAATCCTTGGAGGGAATTTTGAGAAAATCGAAAAAAACTGAAAAAGTACATCAGTAAAGTACTAGTACTTTTTGGCCGATTTTGTTCAAAAGCTTATTTTGAGCGTGTGGGAAGGTACCTAAGTTAAATATAAAATTTCAATCCGGTAGCTCAATTCCTTCATGCTAAAAGAACAAGAGTAAAGTGGTCTCCAGAAGACTTCAACGGCAAAATGAGAATATACATTTTAAAGAGCATCTAAAAATAATTGATTTTTGAATTTTAAAAAAAATCCTTGGAGGGAATTTTGAGAAAATCGAAAAAAACTGAAAAAGTACATCAGTAAAGTACTAGTACTTTTTGGCCGATTTTGTTCAAAAGCTTATTTTGAGCGTGTGGGAAGGTACCTAAGTTAAATATAAAATTTCAATCCGGTAGCTCAATTCCTTCATGCTAAAAATCTGTCCACACATACAGACACACACACACACACACACACACACACACACACACACAGACCAATTTGGGGACCCACTTTTTTGGACTCAGGGGACCTCAAAACATGTATATCCATCAAAATCTCGACATCGAATTTTTGACATGATCGCAATACTTTCTCCCTATATATTTCATATATAGGCTAAGAGAAAGTAAAAAAAAAAGAAGCTAAATTTTCAGCTTTGTTCTAGGCATAATAAAAAAAATTCAACTCTTTATAACTATTTCTTTCTCTCTTTTTCGATCAATAAGGCTTAGAAAGTTTTAAAATGTTATGCCACATATTCATTAATATCTAAAGAGATATAACAATTGCATGGTTCGCTCTAATGGAGCAGCTTATTGAAAAGTGGATTGCCTATATTGCTGGAGTAATGTAAAGATTCTGATCTAAACAGAAATTTTTTTTTTTTTTTAAAAAAAAAAACACTCTCTCCCTTCTCCCCCCCCCCCCCCACCCACACACCCACATTCTTTCTCTTTCTTCAAAAACACAGTTTTAAAAATATTTTTTAAAAAATTTTTTAATAATTAATTTATTCATTGGTGTTTAATTATTTTTTTTTTAATCATTTGGTATCCAATTGCTTAAATAAAATCTCGGACTGCCTGGGGTTGGATCGCGACGTTGGGTATTTGAGGTTGTCTTTACCCTCTCCGGGGCTAAACAGAAATTTAAAACGATGGTCATCCTTTTAGGAAACATATGGACTAGCCACGACCCTCCTTTAGCTACATATACTAGTATAGTAAGTAGAATTGTATTATTATCATTTGCAAGTTAAATAAGAGATAAAATGTTTTTTGGGATTTCGAAAATTTAGATTTTTTATGTTTATGATGGAGCTACAATGGACCAATAGAATTTTAAAAAGATTTACATTTTATTCATTTATTAAAATCAAATAGTGAATATTTAAGTATACTAGTATATAAATGTGGAAAAAATAAATATTTTATTATGGAAAATGATCAAAAATATTAGTATTGGTAGGGGATATAAATATAAATCGAATCAAAGATAATAATAAAATTCTTGCTTTTTTTATACGATCTAAATAAATATTTGAAATTTTTATATAAATTTAAAGAATAAAAAAAAATGCCTTCCAAATAATAAAACAAGATATCAAACTGATTTGGAATAGCTGCTGGAAGAACCCTAACCAAAACACTGGATCCTTCCTCAAATCTATCAAGCCCAATCTAGCTCCGCCCTGGTTTTACAAAATGTCAATCACAAATAGACCGGCAATCTGCTTATTTAATCGACTGCGAATAAATCACACCAGATCCCCTGCCCATTTATTCCGATTCAGAATAGTGGCATCGCCCCTATGCACATGCTCAGCAATAGCGACCCCAGAACACACACTCTTCCACTGTCCTAACAATAGTAAATTTAGAGCAGACCTTAAGAAAGCAATAGAACCACACTTCAGAAGCCCCCGACATATCTCCAGCTCCTAAGATCACCGCACCCCGAAATTATCTTAGCAATACACCAATTTACAGTTTCCGCAAAGGCCATCTTATAGAAGTCAAGAATTCAAACAGACTTTGGTATAATATTTCTTTGCTACTATGTTTTTCTAATAATGTTCTGACTACAATGTTTTTCTAATCATGTTTTTGTTACAATGTTTTTCTACTCATGTTTTTACTACAATGTTGTTCTAATCGTGTTTTTGGTACAATGTCTTTCTATTCATGTTTTTACTACAATGTTTTTCTACTCAAGTTTTTACTACAATGTTGTTATAATCGTGTTTTTGGTACAATGTTTTTCTAATCATGTTTTTTGTTATAATGTTTTTTCATGTAAGATTTTTTTTTTTTGTTTTTTGTAACCATGATCTTTTCTTATGTTTGTATAATATCTTGTAAAAAGTGGATGGCGGGATGGCTTCTAGCCAACAGCCAAAATAAAGGAAAAAAAAAAAAAAAAAAAAGAATAAAAAAATCGTTACAGACAGGCAGACAGACCAATTTGCGGAAAGCTCTTTTTGAACTCAAGGGACCACAAACATGTATATCCATCAAAATCTCGAGATCGAATTTTTGACATGATCGCAATAGGCCTACTTTCTCTCTATATATTACATATATAGGTAAGAGAAAGTAAAAATTCAATTAGATTTGGGGCATTCGATGTAAACTTTAAAAAACAAGAGAGTTGGCAAATAGCATACACGAGGTGAAATGATATGAATATTGTATAGAAAATTTTAAGGAAGGGCAGCAAATTAAATTTTGCCCCCCCCCCCCTAAAAATCTCCTGCCTTCGGTAATCGAAAGTTGTGTTCTGGGCTTGTCACACCAGATTCAGTTTCCGTAGTTTCCGTATTTAGGATACGTAGGTCTATATTAGAATTCAAGTTGTAAAATTTATAAGTATGGGACAATATTTATACAATGTATTTTGTTACCATCGGATCTTTCCTATGAAGTACAAAAGCAAAGGGGTCTTCCGAAGATTTCAATGGCAAAATGAGAATATACATTTTAAAGAGCATCTGAAAAATAATTGATTTTTGAATTTTAATCAAAATTGTTGCCGGGAATTTTGAGAAAATCGAAAAAAACTGAAAAAGTGCATCAGTAAAATACTAGTGCTTTTTGGCCCAGGGGGGTACCTAATTTAAATATAAAATTTCAATTATTTTCGTTCTTGAGATATTTTGTTCACAGACAGACCATGTCGCGAAAACCACTTTTTTTGGATTCAGGGGACCTTAAAATGTGTATATTAGGGTGGTCGCAAGAAATTGATGTCCGAATATCTTTGGCGGGAACCTCTAGAAAGTTGCTAAATTATGTAAAAGTGAGATAGGGAAAGGATGAGCTTGATCGAATAACCCTAAGACCTGCCTCAACGGCCCTGAAGTTTAGTAAAACTTGATGGAGACAGGGGCGGCGCGTCCACTAGGCGAACTAGGCGGTCGCCTAGGGCGGCAACCTGGAGAGGGCGGCAAAAAGGGAAAAAAAAAAAATTTGATTCCACAAGCGGCACCCGAAAAAATTTTGTACCGCGGCCGGCAAAAATTTATCATCTCTAAAAAAAGGAAAAAAATTTTAGTTCCGCGCAAGAGAAAATGTTCCGCGGGCGGCAAATTTTGGTTCCGTGGACGGCAAAAAATTTTGTGTCTCTAAAAAAAAGGTAAAATATTTTTCGGACGGGAAAAAATTTTGGAGAAAATGTTCCGCGGGCGGCAAAAAGGTAAAATATTTTTTCGGACGGGGAAAAATTTTGGTTCCGCGCAAGAGAAAATGTTCCGCGGGCGGCGCACGGGAAAAAATTGGTTCCGCGAAAAAAAAAAAAAAATTCGCAGAAAAATTTTTGAGATCAGGGAAAATATTAAGGAGGGGGCGGCAATTTAAATTTTTAAAGTTTTTTTTGGGGGGGCGCAAAAAAATATCTTGCCTAGGGCGGCAGAATAGCTTGCGCCGGCCCTGGATGGAGACATATCAAGGGTAGCATTGTCTAAACTTCTAAATCATTTGTGGTATTTAAACCAAGAGCAGGTTGCTTTTGCTTTTTTTGATAATACTTTAGATCAGTGGTCCCCAACCGGTGTGTACCAGCATCCAAGGGTGCCGCGAGAATGGCTAAGGGGTGCCGCGAGATATTTAGATGAACAAAAAAAAAATAATAATAAAGAGGCGGGAAAAAAAGTTAGCGATCGTGAATGTTTTTAAACTTTTCACTTTTCTTGACGTTCAGAAGAAATATTAAGGCTAAAATAATTCCTTTTAATCCCTCCATATTTAATTCATGGCCCTTCGATTAAGAGGTGGAAATAACATAAGTAGGGGGCTCCCCCTCCAAAAAAAAAACGGTACGGGATGGGGGAAAGCGGAGGTCATATTTGGATTCAGGAGATAATTTTACTTAAGAATCTGATGAAATTATTTCGGAACTCGAAAAAAAATTTCATTACCCCTATTAGTGTTATTTGAAAATCAATGTGATGTGCCTCTTAACCATATTCGATTTTTTGCCCATACCATGAAAACCGTTGGTTTTACTAAAGAATGTTAAAGGACGTTTTTTTAGTAAATTTAATGCTCTTCAAAAAATTACTGATGAACTTTTTTTGTTGGACTAACCGTCTAGGAGTTACAGATGTTAATAGTCAAATTTAGGGGAATCGATGAAATTTAGGGCCGATGAGGCAGGTCTTATCGTTATCCGATCGAGCTCAAACTTTCACAATCTACTTTTTACACCAATTGTCAACTTTTAAGAGGTTCCCCCCGAAAATACAGTAAAAAAAATTTTCTCCCCTTATACCTTGCAACCACCCTAGTGTATATCCATCAAAATCTCAACATCGAATTTTTGACATGAATCCAATACTTTCTCTATATATTATTAACC
>JAKCPI010000242.1:0-10340 GCA_023213315.1 Euborellia annulipes
TCTCTCTATATATATATTACATATATACATAGGTAAGAGAAAGTAAAATAAAGAGTAAATTCGGGGACTTTTAAGCCCTAAATAGTTTTATTAATATATTTACGGTTAGGAACGACCGTTTTTGGGAGTCATATGCACTTATCTGGCTCTCAAAATCTATTTGAATCTAAGCGTTTTTGACAACAATCGGGAGCTCTCTCCGAACGCAAATAAGCATCCTTTTCTATCGCTCTCCATTCGTCAAATGAAATCAAAGACTGAAAGTAAGTAAATTTCAACAATGTAAAAAAAATGCAATAAATTTTGATAGTTAATTAATAGGAGCATTTCAAATAACGCCTTATTTTTTTTTCCATTTCGGAAATCGCAAAAATTCAAAAGTCAAAAGTGAAAAGTCCCACGACATCCCACTCTCAAACAACTTTTCCTGCCTTTTGTAATCCTTCTTCATTAATAATATTAAAAAATTAGCTGCACAGACTTGCACATTTTTTTTATTCAATTTTTTTTGGAATTTGAATATTCATCTGATGAAGCATATTAATGTTATTTAAACTAATGTTATATGTAATCCGTATTAAAAATATTGAATAAAATATTGTAATTAAATTATTTTGACCTAAATAAATGTGTCTGGACCCCCACAAATGTGTCGTATTAAACAATATGTATCATTTAGGGCCAATATGGCCTAAGATGCAGAAAAAGACATAAAAAAAAAGAAAAATTATTTTGTTATTAATTAATTTAAAATACGAAATCGGCGACCTCGATAACCCGACAATGCCAATTTTGATTGAAATCGAATTATTTTTTTTTAGTTCCCCATATTGGTTCCGCCATATTTTTTTTTCTGAAAAAATAATATCAAATTCTAAATCAGCGACCTCAAAAACCCTTGTGTACTGAATTTCAGAGAGATTAAATAACGTTTTCGACTTTTGACCACGTTTTCGGGATTTGGAACCACTGTGCGCCTGTATGATTTTGTTTTGAATTTTTTTCAAATTTAACGAAAATTTTCTTTTTCTTCGTTGATTATTTCGAAAACTATTCAGTTTTCAAAAAAATGTCAAAGAATAAAAACTTTTTAAAATAGAGTAATTTATCATAATATAACAAAAATTGAAAATTTTATAATTTTTGAAAAAAACTTATTAGGTAAAGTACTACTTCCAGGTGAAGTATTTACTCCAAAAGTTGATATAAATCTACAATTTTAAGGTAAGGAATATATACCAAATTTCATCGATCTGGCTGCTTGCCTTTTTAAGCTATCGTGTTCACACATACACACACACACACACACACCCAGATATAATTCCAAAAGAATATACGAGAAAGTCTCGGGGAAGTCATTCATTCCCCTTTTATGTTTTTAAATAAAAAAGCTATTTAAAATTTACATTTATTTAACAATTTTTTTTTTTATTTTTTTTTTTTGAGGGGGGGCGACATTCTTGTACCCGCGGGGGCGCCATTCAATATAGTTACGCCAATTATTTCAAATGATTGGCAGCCAATTCTTTTGAAATAAATTTTTCTCCCTTGCGACGGACCAAGGACCCAGACACGAAAATGCCCTTTGGCTTTGAGTCTCCGCCGTCCTTTGGAAGGCGCCTCCGTCGCCCTTTGGCTTTGCGCCTTCGTCGCCCTTTTTGCTTTTCGTCCTCCCCTTCCTTTGGAAGGCCCCACCGGCGCCCTTTGGAAGGCGCCTCGGGCGCCCTTTGGCTTTGCGCCTTCGTCGCCCTTTGGCTTTTCGTCTTCGCCTTCCTTTGGAAGACCCCACCGGCGCCCTTTGGAAGGCGCCTCCGTCGCCCTTTGGCTTTGCGCCTTCATCGCCCTTTGGTTTTTCGTCTTCGCCTTCCTTTGGAAGGCCCCACCGGCGCCCTTTGGAAGGCGCCTCAGGCGCCCTTTGGGACTGGCGCCTCCGTGCTGGCACGGAGTGCACGCCCGCCAGGAACGGCCCTGCGTGCAAAGCGATATTAACGCAAGCAAAAAATTATGAAAATATCAATGAATTTTTTTCTACTATGTTAATGTTTATTTAGAATAAGGTTTGTCTACATTATTAGACCTTTTTATTTAAATTGTCTTGAAAAATTTAAAATTTTCCAGGATCAAAGTAAATAGGGGCGAATCCCAAATAAATTTCATTGTTTTTTTAATAGGCTTATTTACATATAATTTAAAGTAAAAAATGTCAACAACCCTATTGTAATAATTTTTTCTTTATATAAGCATCAAAAAAAGAGTTCATTAAAATCTTAAATAAATCACACAAATGCCAAAAGTGTTGATTACAATAGCTTAATTCTCTTACCGGTAAAAATAGGCAAATAAAAATATAATAATTTTACAATAAATATAATTAAAAATTAATTTAATATTTTTTTTTTTTTATTTTTTTGCAGAGAGGACATGGAAAAAGTAAATATAAAATTTCATGAGAATGGAACTGTAACATATCAACATAAAAAAATTTTACAATTCATCCCAGAATTGAGTCAAGATAAAAATCTTCAAATAACCGTCCCAAATATTCCACTTTTGGTAAGTTGATTTCACTAATTAAAATACTAAATTAAAATTGAATATACAAATTAAACACTAGGTTATTTGTTGTGTCATCATCAGAAGTATTAGAATGTAATCACTTCTATTGATGACAAGTAATTGTCGAAATACGTACCAAGTGTTAATTTTTAATGAATAAATCCTTTGAAACAAATAACCTAGTGTTTAATTTGTATAAATACTAAAATTGTAATTTAATTTTTGAAAATCTTTATTTAAAAAGCCGTGTCATTATGTTAATTTTTTTGTAATATAAGTATAATAAAACAATTATATTTATTTGAGGAAATAGACTTTTTGCACAATATTCTAAAATGTTTTTTAATGAGGAAGAACTTTTTCAAAAAAACTATAAAGGCAAAAAGCCAATAATTTGGCAAATGGAGAAATATTAACAAGTGATTAGATGACCCAAAATAGAATGGCAATGCGACGGTTTTATCCCAAATATAGTGAAAATAAAAATACCCGCCTCTGCGGTCCCCTTAATCGCTAATGGCTTCAAAGTCCATATTAAAAAAAACTTTTTCATGACCCTATAGTTTCTGAGATATTTCGGTACGGGTAGTAGACAGGGGATTGACAATTAAATATATCTCAGCCAAAAACAGCGGAGATGCAAAAAAGAACGCCTCGCATTATTTTTGTCTAGAGTCAAGGTGAAATAAAAAAATGAGCCTCGCTTTTCTGAGTTATATATAAATAAAAGCGAGGAAATATTTTCACTTAAATAAAACCCCTACAGAATTTTATTTGTTTCATATATCCTCGCTTTTATATAAATCAAAAAAGCGAGGCGCATTTTTTTATTTCACCTCGCCTCTAGACAAAAATAATGCGAGGCGCCCCTTTTTGCATCTCCAATCTTTTTGGCTGAGATTTTACTTCTTTTTGTGAAATATTACATTTAAATATTATTTAATAATTTTTGTTTATTAAATTGATATCCATTCGATACAATATAAATAGGATTTGTCCAAATTTTATAATTTTTAAGGGTTTTTATTTTTGTTATGTTGGTAGCACTTATTCTTATCACTAGGGCTCGGATTTCGCCCTATTTGCCTTTTTTTAATTTATGGCTTAAAATTTAGGCCAATATGATATGTATACGTTTCATGAAATTCTGAATAAAATAAGAGGCTAGGCTTTGTTAGTGCCTATAATGCCTATTTTGGCATATTCTGGGTTTTGGTGCCTATTTCATCTATAAATGCCTTTTTTAGTGCCTATTTTAAGTTCAAATAGCCAATTTCAATTTTTTACGAGCTATACATAGCCTAAATTTAAAATTTTTTTGAATTATCAAGAAAATATTTCAAGGGGAGGGGGTAAAGGGGTAAATACCCCCCACCCCCCCGATATTTAAAAAAAAATACATTTAAAAAAAAAAAAAAATTATTTTTAATGTAAAATTTTAAAGATTAGTACTTAAAAATTAGATTTGTATTTATATTCTGGCAAACAAGTACAGAATGCGCCTTTAAATTACCGAATTTAAGAAAAAATTGTGTGCTGTGCGACCAGTCACACCAGATTACCAAAAATAAGACATCAATTTTTTAAATTTTTTTATATTATTTCTTAAATAATGCCTTTTAAGTGCCTTTTTAAATGCCTATTTTTACAATAAATGCCTTTTTAAGTGCCTATTTTAAAGATTTTTAGTGCCTATAAATCCGAGCCCTACTTATCCCGTTAATCTATTCCTAACAGAATGGATCTATCCTAAAAAATTTAATTCCATTAGGGATGAAAATTACTAATACTAATAGATTTGTTCATACATGACGTCATCAGGGTGCAAAATAGACAGAAATGTCTTTTCGCCATGTTAAAGATAGGACAAATTTGAAATTTTGATGTCCTCTCAAAAAGTTCCTTTTGCTCCAATTAAATTTTATATCAAAGGTATCGGGTTTTCGATAGTATCTATTTGTATTTTAAATTTCATCCTAATCGGTCCAGCAGGGAAACCTGTAGCTTTGTCTAAAAATTTGAAAATTGAAGAAAAGAATGAAAAAAAAAAAAAAAAAAAAAAAAGGAAAAATAAGAGACTAACTTTTAGCCTTCCGAAATTGGCAAAATCTCAACTTTGAGTCTCCGCCATTTTTTGGGACATGAATTTTTTTTTTTTTTTTTGAATTTGTGCTCAAAATAATCCTTATTTATTCTAGTTTTATATAAAAAAAAAATTTGGAAATCATAAAATTTCTGAGATATTCGCCCAGAAAGAGAAAGGTTTCTCTAAAAAAAATTTTCACGTCCCTATCTTTTATTAAGGATTTAAAATATTTCTTGATAATCGTCTTAGGGACGATTCGTCTATGTAAATGCAATGGGCCATTGGCATCTATTGGAATATCATCTAAATGGAAGTATTAAGAGTTTCTTTGCTTTCTTTCGCTTTTTCCTTGCTCGGCGACGAGTCGCTCCCGCGACTCTTGATAATTAATAAAATTAAAAAGCTCACCAATAATCGCCTAATAATAAGAAGCGGCTCAAGTGAAGCGCAAACTCAAAGAGTTAATTTCTCAGAAGGGACTATTTTTCCTGTATGAATAAATAAATAAATTTATATAATTTGAAATTTTTTACTTTCATACATAAGTGAAATAAACGAGGGTTCTATATTTCAATTAAATTCAAATAAGTTTATTTATCCAATAATCTCTTTGAAAAATTATGGCGTACTAAGGAAATTATATTGGGGGCAAAAAAATTGGCGTGACAAGCACAAACCACAGGTAAGAGAAAGTTGTATGCTGTGCGACCAGTCACACCAGATTATTTTTAAAGGTTATTTTTATAAAACAAAATAAATTATAATTATTTGAAAGGTAATATAAATGATAATAAATTCCTAAATTCTATTTACTACAAATTTTATTTTTTATAATTAGCATTCCTTTTTGGTTTTTTAATGAGCTTCCTCTGTCATTGACAAGAGGGTATAAATCTTTTTTTTCAATGAAAACGCTTTTTTAATAACAAAATGAATATTAATGAAAGTGTGAAAAAATTTATAATAATAAAAATAAACATTAATCAAGGTCAAAATAAATTAAATTAAATATATAAAGAATCAATATTTACTAAAAAAGGAAAATTTTTGTCATGATCTAAACTAAATAAAAAATCTACAATGAATCATTCATTCTTATAAAAGAATTCCTTTATTTATTTATTTATTCAAAGAAACTCGATAATCAACTAAATCAAAACATTCAACAAATGATGAACAAACAAAATTTTTCTTTAATTACATGTTAAACAGTAATCCAAAAAATAAATTTCCTCATTTTTATTTTTAATATATTTTTATATACTGTATATCTAAGCCTAAAAATGTCTAGAATAAATTCGTTAATTGGATGGGTCAATTCTATATCTATATCTATACTTATTATATAATAGACAAAGTATGTCTGTCTGTCTGTTTGTAACGCATAGACACCGAAACTACTGGACCGATTTTCATGGAGATTTTTTTAATGGGTAGAGAATTTTCCGGGGGTGGTTTTAAGCTATCATTATATCAAATTAGGGGTAGGAAACCCCCCTTATCAGGGGTTCACAAATCTCCCATAGGAAAGCATAGGAAAACAGGTTCTAACTCGCTTTTCAAAAAAAATGTTAAATCATTAAAATGAAAATTCCCCCCCCCCCCCCCCCTAAAATTATTATTTTTTTATTTTTCAGTCGATTTTAATAACATTTAAAATGACACTTCCTTAGGGGGTGTAAATAATTGAAAGACGGATAAGACAACGAATGACAACACAAGAAATTCCGATTATTCATCCCCATGCCCACCAGGTACAGTGAGCTTTACAATTAAGTCCCCACCTGGGAGCTAGAGCCTTGAGTAAATGGTATATTATATGGCATATAATGAAATAATTTCAATGAACGAAAAGGTAAAATAAAATCTGGTACAGATGACTTTATTTTACCTTTTCAAAATTATTTCAGGAGGGGACATAATTGTGGCGCTCACTGTATAAACAATGCAACTCACTGACTTATAGGGATTCTCAAATAAATGTAATATTCTTTTTTCCTCTTGACTGCTTAATACAGTCAGGAAATGTTTTTGTTTTTTTTTATCCAACAATCAGTCTTCAACATAGCTATCGATTTTTTACAAAAACTCATTTTCGACAAAAATGTGACTTATGGGGTTCTCAAATAACTGATTCAAATATGGAAGGAAAAGATATAGGCTAAACGTAACTATTCAAAACGTCATCTTTTTTTGATACATAAACATAATGGAATTTGAGAATATCAAGGAACAAAGACAACGTTGCTGACATGGCGTCGTTTTTATTTTTTTGAAGACGAGGCGGCGAGATGGAAGATATGATATATGGATAGCCTGATGGCTGAGCTGCTACTGGAGAGAGGACGAACGAATGATGGCGACGGTGACGTAACAAACAACAATCAAGATGGTGGGAGGTGATGAGAGGAATAGGCGAGCTCGGAGGGGGAGGGGGAGAGAAAGGGGCTCTTTATAGTATAATTTATAATTGAAATGATTTTTTTTTTTTCAGACATTAACATCGATGAGCAGAAATTTTTTGCATCTCATGCAGATCTCAATATCAATGTTTGTGAGGCAGCTGAAGATGAAGCCGTTTGTGCAGGTGACAGCCGAAGAATTGGCCTTCGGCTACGACGACAAACTCGTGTCATTAGCTAATAAATTCTATCCTAAACACAAACGACCCCAAAAGAAAATGGGACTACTATTGGGAGTGAGTACACTTGCAGTTCATTTTATTCTATCAAGCAGAGCCGTAAAGATCACATTTTTCGGGAACGAGGGGGGGGACGTTTCTCCCCAAAAAAATTCTATACTCTATTAAAATTTTCAACTCTAAACTATTTTCAATAAAAATAAAATAATATGTAACGAGATTGCAAAACTCTCCTATGTTTTTTTTGCAAATGAATTCTGTGTCACTCAATCGATTGTTATGAAATTTGGTTCAGGGTTTAACAAAAAGGTTCTGATTATTATTGTTGAGTTTCTAAATATTTATCCTAAGAAAACTAGGAAAAACATAGTTCACGATAAAATTTTTTACCTCTCCCAGGGGGCCAATCCTCGTTTTAAAACCTTACGATCACTCATTTGTAAACTTCTGAAGATGACACACATAGTGTCTAAATACGTATTAAGTCAATAAAATAAATTGAAATAAATAACCTAGTGTCAAGGGCGGTTCCAGAGGGGGTGGGGGGTAATCTGGTGTGACTCGTCTCACAGCACACTATTTTTACTTCATTTTGGTAATTTAAAGGCGTATTCTGTACTTGTTTGCCAGAATATAAATACAAATCAAATTTTTAAGTATTAATTTTTAAAATTTTACATTAAAAATAAATTTTTTTTTCGAAAAAAAAGTTTTTGTTTTTTTCAAATCTCGGGGGAGGGCTATTACCCCCTTTACCCCCCCCTGTATCCGCCCTTGCCTAGTGTATAATTTATATTTCCTATATGAATATGTTTCAACTAGTGCCAACAGTCGGGTCGCCAGTATCAATTTAACTTCTTACGATCATTTAGAACTATAAATTTGCCAAACATCGACCTAATTTGAGTGCTTTCAAAGAGACAAGCAAAATAAAAATTTAAAAAATTGAGAAGGGATTTTTAAGATCAAATTTTCCCAATAAAATTAATCCAATTTTGTGAGATCGTTTTTACATTGACACACATAAAAATTAGAATTTCTTAATTATTTATGCTTCACTATTAATCTATAGAATGAAAAAATAAATATTTATATATTTTTTTGGAAATTAATTTTATTTATATGATTTCGTTGCAAATATTCTTTCGTTGGTGCCCAATTACGAATAGCCTATGCTTCAATTATAGAAGTTATTATGGTGCAAACGCAAACGCAAACGCAATGGCGAAATAATCAAGATCAGAGCCGAGTATATTTAGGTCTGCTACTTAATATATTTTTATCAACAAAACAGCCAAATTACGACATCGCAGATGAGAAAACCTTTCAGTCCTTAACAAAATAACAAAAAAAAAAAAAAAAAAAAAAAAAACTATGTAGAAAATATGATTAAGAAATAGAACGTCCGTCACTTTGGAGCTCTCGATTAAAAAAAATTAATTACTATACGGAAAAATTTATTAAGAAATAATATAGAAAAAAAAATATAAAAGTTCAAAATTTATTATAGGATTATATAATTTGTGAATGAAATGGTTAAACTAGAAATGTCTGTAATTATTAATTAACTTGTAATTGTGGCAAAGCAATTTCAACAATTTTTAACGCAAATTCGTAACATATTTTTTCATCTTCGTTTTTGCTCGGCATTGTCTTAGGCAGAAGACCAATCTACTTCGGGTAGCTCGTGTTCGCTTTCCACCCTACATTTCATACACGAGTATTTTTCACTTGAACTTGAGATTCGACATCTTCGCTTATCTTCTTTACAACATGTAAATCTTACAGTGACATTACCCGAAAAAACTGACGTCAATCCGCGTTCAAACAATAACAATATTATACACTTAGTATGAATCACTTTAATGGGAAATATTTGTATGAATTTCATTTACGCAGATTATTAAATCATCAATTACCGTAGTTTCAAACAAGGGAGGAAATTTTTTTGTATTAATAAAAAAAAGTCCATTAATTAATTTTCTAAATAGATAAATGAGAATAATATCCGGCCCGTCGTTGCCGTTAAAAAATACAATTAAACTTTTTTCCCCAGAGGAATGGTACCCTGAACGAAGTGCATACCATCTACACGGGCCACACGAGCATGACGGAGTTCGGCTTTTGAACAGGCTCAATGGCATGGACCATCTACCATATTGGCCAGAGGCTCCGTGCTCGAACATCCATGCTTCGGAGGAAGTTTCTTCCCGCCCAGGTAAGTCTCTCCTTTTCACCCTCGCCAACAAGGAACCTGTTTTTAATGTTTTCTTTGCAAACGATATTTTGCATTATTAAATTAATTACAATTCAATATTGTTCTCACTTTTAATAAAAAAAATTCATCAGGCCAAAAAATTTTTAAGACTAATTTTATTACAAAGACCGGTTTCGGTGGTATTAACCGAGTTTTTGATTATTATTAATATCTGATAGGAATATATATGTCTTTTATTTAAAATTTAAAAAAAATATTTATAATTTACAATTCATATTTATATTTATTGGCCCAAAAGGCGAAAAAAAAAACAAATACCGCGCCGGAAATTAAGATCTGGCGATTTGAATTAGACTAAATTAAATCTGAATATGAATTGTAATTAATTAATTCCTGTCTTGGATTGGGAAACGACTCGTCTATATTTCATTTATAATTTTTATCCTCTTTATCTACGAATTGAAAAATTGAAATCGAATTTTTGATTCAATAATAATTCAAAAAAAAAAGAAAATTTGTGTTTGTTAAATATACTGATTTCAAAAGAAAATTTTATTCAAATAGTGTTAGTTTGCATAAAAGAATTTTTACAAAAAGATTATATATATATTTATTGACACAAGCTTAAAAAAACCCGTTTGGCAAATATTTCATTAGAATTTATTCTTTTGCAAATTTGTCTATAGAATATAATATTAATATATACACAGAAAAAGTAATAAATCTAAAAAAATGTATCCTGTTTTTTTTTTTTTTTTTTTTTTTATAATATATATTTAAAATATTGTCGGATATAAGGGCTCAAAAATAAATAAATAATATTTTATTTCAGATATTTT
>JAKCPI010000244.1:0-101348 GCA_023213315.1 Euborellia annulipes
GGTACCTAATTTATTTATAAAATTTCAATTTCGTTCTTGAGATATTTTGTTCGCAGACTTTACAATTCTACTTTTTATAGTTTTTCAGATTTTCTCTATAGATTTTGAAACATATCACCTAGTGTTTTTTTTTAATTAATTTTTATTTAGTTTTTTGGCTTTCGAAATTTCTATTTTTTTATTTTGGAAAATTCAACAAAAAATGGCAACTGTTTCGTCTCCCCGTAGGAGAGTGCAGTGGCAGAACAATCACCAGGGATTCCCGTTCCAAGCGATTAATTTGTTTTTAATTTCAATGGATGCCCTTTAAAAAGAGACGGGACACCTTCAATAAACCTCATTCTCAAAACACAAGGTAAAAAAAAATATTAATCTACAGTAGGCCTACCTTTAGGATTTCTTCCCATTTGTAGAGCATTTCCAAAAATGGGTATTGGAGGTGGTCCGGGAATATCTTTCATGATTCTCTTTTTATATTCTAGATAGAAAATTATCCATAAGAGTCCTAATATAAGAGCTACGAAAAATAACAACAGAAACATTATGAGAGAAGCAAGTGAGCCAAGGTCAGCAACGTGCTAACAACTGATCTTGACCAAACCTAAATTCATTGGATATAGGCAACTTGCAAAGGAAGGCGACGCATGCGTAATGGCGCAACATTTGCCATGCAAGTGACATCATCCATCATATATGCATTTGTATAAAGAATCACATTGAAGGAAATCTTATTCCAAGTATCATGCATACATTTCAGATTGAGATAAGAGAATTTAAAAAAAAAAAAAAAAATAGGAAAAGGACAATTAATTGCAATTCAATTCAACCATTGGACTGATTTGGGGGGGGGGGGTCAAAACAATTATTGTATTTATTTACTGGCTCTTACCTTCGGTAATAGAAAGTTGTGTACTGTGCTTGTCACGCCAGGTTTTTTCTGTCGACAGATATTTAAATCTGTTGAATATGGGAAGATTTATTTGTATTTTGGACAGGATATTGGTAGTACTAGTACATTTGGCGGATTTCGATTAAACGCTTATTTTCTCTTTCCAGGGGGGGGGTGCCTTGATTGCTAAAGTCTTATAAATAAATATAATAGCTTGTATTAATAAATTCTTTTGCACAAAAATTATTGTATTTGTATTATTTTATAAAATGGGGAGAGGGGCAGGACTTTTTCTAAATAGGCTGAAAAGGCTGGAGCCCGCAGCTAGAAATTGAGGGGCGGGGAATAAAAATTTTGCTTCCCTAAAAACAAGATGAAATAATTTCCACGGAAGAAAAAAATATTTTCCGCGGGGCGGAAAAATTTCGTTTTGGGGGCGACATACTATTAAACCCGGGCTTGGAGGGGGGGAGGCGTTATACGATTAAATATTTTTAAGGGAGGCGTGATAACATAAAGTTCGGAAACCCGCAATGACTCAAATTTCGGTCAATGAAATTAAATTTATAACGAATTAAGATAATATTTATTTATGGTGCGCGTCTCGAAAAGCATTAAACGCCGAATAAGAAGCTGGTTCTCTCTAGGCCAGCGGTTCCCAACCCGTGGGATGATTGGAACTGGGCCGCGGACGTCTAAGAAAAGATAAAAATTATATATATTTAAATAAAATATATATATAAGAGTCATTCCACGTCAAATCGATATACTTTTTAACCTCACCATCTCAGATTTCTATGAAATTTGGGTCATGGGTAGAGTCAATAGAGACTAAGAAAAAGCCCCAATTTCAACTTGATATCTCAACTCGTTTAAAAGATATGGCGCGTTAAAGTTGTCAAAAATGGCAAAAAAATCGACCTAACCACATCTATTTAAATTGCTATAAAATCACTTAGAGATGAGATAGAGAGATGAATGAGGTGTCATTTTACAGCTTTTTAGATGCCCTTTCCAGTGATATACAATACAACTGGGGTGGTAATAAAATTTTTTTTTTAATTTCAAAATCAAAAATTTAAAGTAATTTTTCTCAAAAAAGTACCCCTTTGAAAATTTTGAAAAAATCGACGCAATGAAAAATTTGGCCCCCTCCCTTGACAAAATCCTGGGACCGCCACTGATCGGGGTCACCAATCCCGAACTTTCGCCGCGCTTGGCATCACTTAACTGGGATCTTCTCCGTTGCCAGGCCCCCCTAAATAAATTTTATAACATGGAATAATAAAAAATATTCTGGCAATAGTAGAAGTTAAAGTTTTGCTGGGACAGATCGTTGAGGTATTGGATATGGAGAAAATATACACCAGCGAGTTGCTTTCCACAATTAAAATAATTTATTCTGCAAATATTTCGGAATGCCTACGCAATCCATCTTCAGTGCATCAAATTACACATATGTGGAGCCTGTGTTAAGTAATAAAACTTGCTTGCGCCAAACCTGTCACTGGGATAAACTGTTTTTTGCAAAAAGGGAATCTGACCAACTGTATAAAATACCTACATGTATAGTTTTTCCCTCAGTGACTTGCACATTAAAAAATTCACCATCATTCTTGAATGGCTTCTCATACACAAAAAATTTTATCATTAAGACACGCTCCATATAAGTGTAATTTGATGCACTGAAGATGGATTGCGTACGCATTCCGAAATATTTGCAGAATAAATTATTCTGGCAAATTTATAATTTTTTGTTTAGTTTTAATTTTTGTCGGTCCAATGGGGAGGGCAGGGGGGGGCCCCTCTGCCCCCCCCTCTGGGATTGCTATTGGGGGGTCCAGGCATTTATTTAAGCCATTTGTTATCCAAATGCCTGGAGTCCGAACCCGCGACGTTCGGTATAGAAAAAGAGCGATATAAAAAAAAAAAATTTATAATTGAGTTTATCAATGCATAATTTTTTTTATAATAGAAAAAGTATCAAATAGCTCTTTTTTTAAAAATATTTAAAATATTAAACCCTCTATGGTTTCTCTTTTTGGCTGCGAAACAATTTTTTCTTTTTTTTGGATCCCGCTTTCGCTTTCCATCTTGTGATTGCTGTCATGCCAGAGCAGCCAACAATAAACAGTTAGCATGTTGACGCGCCATCTTCCTTGGGATAGCTTTTCCTCGTGAAATCTTTCACCCTGTTCCGGCTCCTAAGCTTTCGGAAAAAAGTTAATATGAGAGAGAGTATGGGAAATGAACTTTTAACCCCGCGGGGGTTAAGGCCCTCGTAGTGGGCAGTCATTTTTAGTCCTGGATCGACTGTCCCACAAGTTCAGAAGGCAGGGAGGGGGAAAGAATCTTCTTCGTCAGAGAGTGAGGGGAATCTTAAAGAATTATTATTCTATATCAAATATGATCAATGAAAAACTTTATTATTTTATTTTAGCGCAGGCGCAGTTGAATTGAATAGGAACGGGGTTTAAATGGCCTTCGACGCTGAAAAAGACCTCAAATAAAAATGAAAAAAAAGTCAAGTATATTTTAGCAGGATAAAAAAATAATGGTTCTGAAAAGAACCGTTTTTATTTTGAACTTGGGCCCTCTTGAAGATGCTGCCCGTGCCCGGTGCGTCGGGCCAGTGTAAAACGTTGAATAAATTGTTAATAAAGGCGGCTACACACGTAACTTGACAAGCATGCATGTGCAATCTTTTTGTACCGGCATGCACAAATTCCCTTCGGCACAAGCATGCTTGTGCAAGCAACAGCTTGCCGAAAATTAACCTAAAAATGTCAAACTCGGAAGGTTATTTATTCGAAGATAACAAGAAATTCTCACTTGCTTTAAGCAGATACACAATAAGCGCAAATATGCTTGTGCATGATTAAAATTCAATCGAGCATCAAGCGGCTTGCACAATTAAAATGCTTGCTCAACAGACGCTACAGTTTGCTTGTGCATGCTTGTCAGGTTTGCAGTTACGTCTTTAAATAGATAAAAAAAAAAAATTATTTTTTCAGAACTTCTCAATTTGGCCAATAAATTTGAGTTATTTAAAAAAAAATTACATTTAAATAAAACGATTTTTTTTCCGACAACCAGCTTTATTTATTTTTGTCTTTATTTATAATAAAACAGTAAAAAGTAGTAGGTGGGTGTCTAGGTGGTTAAAGGGGGACAGGGGGGAGGGGGGGGAGGAATCAATTTGGGGCAAGGAATATGACATACACATACAGCAACAGTCACAACGTCATTCAAGCAATCATCCATGATATTTTCGATTATATTATTTTTATTTCTATTGAGAGAGAAAAGGTAGCAAGTCTGTGTATAAGAATTCATTTGAGGTTATTTTGTAATAAAATAAAGATATAATCAATCATTCATTCGGACGATGTGGGTTACTTTCAATTTAATTTTCTTTTTTTTTTTTTGGGGGGCGGGGGGGGAGGGGAGGGGGGGAGGGGGTTGGAGGGACAGGGGCTGTGCTGTTGTCCTTTTTTATTTTTTCATTCTCAGCAAGCCCTTTTGATTTCATTTTGTGTATATTACCAGGAATATAATAGATATTTATATAAAATATATATACAGGGTCTTTACATAGGTCGATCGGAATTCGATGGCGAATTCGAGGGAGTGTGTGGGAGGGAGGTTCTTGCTCCTTTACAATTATTGGCTTCTGATTTTGGCCACAATTTTGAAGCTATCGACCTCAAATTTTTTTTTTTTTTAATTAAAGCTATTTAAAATATCTACAACTTATAGAAGCCCTTTTATTAATTTACGAAATTTTTTTTTAGATTAATTACATTAAATAAAAGATATTATAAAAAAAAATCGGTCTATATCTTTTAAATTAGTAATCATTGTGTTAAAGAATAATTAATTTTTTGACTTTAATTAATTTGCTGGAACCTTTCAAATGAAATGGTCTAAAACGCTTGTTTCCCTATGGCAGAAATAACGCCATCTCTTGCCGCCTAGAGTAACCAGCTTCTGAATCGGGTAATAACGGTTTTTCCGAGACTCGCTCCTTAAAAGCAAAAAAAGGAAACTTGGTGAATATTGCCCAACTGCCCCGCCAATGTACTGAACATCCGCGAGCAGGGCAGCAATATTGGGTTTCAACTCTCCATAAATAGAGATGGGCGGAGGAGGAGGCGAAAAAAGTTGATATCTTAAAAGGGAAACGACAACATTTCCTAGGTGTTGAAATATATAATAGAAAAGTGACGTATAGCCTACGTCACGTTTCAAAATTAATTTTGAATGCAATTTTTTTGTTAAAATTTTATTGTTATTGAAGCTAATGACCCTGTATATATAAATATAAATATGTTATTATTAACATTCAACCTGTCTTTGCTTTATTTTTTTTTATTTATTGTATATTTCATTTGTCTTTGTAATTTATTAATAAATAGCATCTATCTTTGGTTTCAATAACGTCACGTCTGCAGAAACTACCTGCAGAAATAATAAAATTAGACCGTAAGTCCGCTGACTAAAATCGCAATCACATACACACAATTTTTTTTTGTTTTGGCAGCTCACGAGCAAAACATTTCGATCAGCAATTTTGTTTTGGTGTCTATTTATAGTTTAGTTGAAAAGAGATTTGTTCAACTTTTTTTCTTTATAATTATGATAATTTAATATATACGTATAAATGATTACATTATATATACATATATATATTTATATATATATATATATATATATGTTCTGGATATATATATATATGCAGAATATATATATATATATATATAGAGAGAGAGAGAGAGAGATTTATTTTTTGAGCAACAAGACAGGCGGATTCCGTTGGATGATTGAGTTCATCACGCATTGCATACTAATATCTAGAAAATAAAATATAATCTCCTTTTTTTTAATATATATTATATGTATATGATTTAATATAGGAAAGGAACGTTACCGAATGGACAAAGTGATGAATAGACAGACCGACAGACAGACAGACATACAATCTGAATCTGACATACGGAAATTCGATCACAGGAGGAGAGAATAATTCTTTTAAAATAAAAAAAAAAAGATTAAATTCTCGCTTGTCGTAGCTGCAAATCGAATTTTATTCGAATTTTTTTCTAGATAACCTCTTTACATTTATTTTAAAATACTCTGAAAATATATCTGTTTATTAAATCTCATAAAAACTAGAGAGAGTATATAAAAAATAAATGTAAAGATGATTGAAGGGCGGAAGAAGGGATTCTCTCTCTTAGCGGAAGTATTTCAGTGCAGCTACGACCAATAACTTTTCGATGAACAATTCTGAGTCGAGAACTGCAATATGTGCAGCTCGACCTATAAGCGCATTTGCTGTGTTGGGTAGAGCGTGGTGCACGTCGTAACGAACAAGTGTTGTCTCAGGTCTCACTAACACCGGTTGTAGGATATTGTGCACCATCTCTCGATAAGCCGCTCCCTAAAAGCAAACAAAAATAACAACAATTGTTGGCGGATATAAAGAATATGTTAGTGTCTCTTTTTCTATGATAAATAACTTTCGGATTCCTTTCCTTTACCTTACTCTTTATTAACCTAAAAAATGAGCGGGGAAAGCCAATTTGAACCAAATATCTCTTAAAAATAACGAAAATTTGGAAAAAATATGAAGATGACTTTAAGGTTAACTATAAAATAGGAGTTTTAACTTAATTTTTCCGAGTTTTTTTCTTGATCCATTGTATTTATCAGCTAAATAAACTGTAATTGAGCTATTTTGGTTGTGATTACTTGAATATTAAATAAAATATAGTAGAAAAATTCTTAAAAAATGTTTGTTTATTTACTCTTAAATTTACTCTAGAGGTCCCTCTAGAGTATTGAAGTCACGATTGAAGCTCACTTCATGTTAGTAAAAAAAAGACAAAGAATATAAAAAAGCTGTTAATTTTAAAAGTTCCTTTCATCTACTTGTTGAACATTTTTTTAATCTAAAACAGAACCGATCTTAATTAACCGAAGGTCTCGAACCGCCTCCGGATCCCTGGATGCAGAAATTGTATTGTAATTATGAATACCTTATAAAGATATATTCAAAAGCGAAGAAATTTAGGTTAATTAACAACAAGTTCGCTTCAATGCCGTTAATGGCAGATAAATAAACATTTTTTAAGAAATTTTTTGACTATATTTTATTTAATATTCTAGTAATCACAACCAAAATAGGTCAATTGCTGGTTATATAGCTGTTAAATTCAATGGGTCAAGAAAAAAACTCGAAAAGTAAGTTAAAATACCTATTTTATAGGTTAAAGTTATAAGTTCATATTTCTTCTATATTTTCCTTATTTTAAGAGATATTTGGTCCAAATTGGCTTTCCGCGCTCTTATTTAGGTTAATAAAGAGAATGGATAAAGAAAAGAATCCGAAAAAGTCATTTATCATAGAAAACGAGACACTATCATATTCTTTATATTAGCCAGAATTTCCAATAAAATAGTCGAAAAAAAGTGAAATGGAGTGATTATTTTAAAATATAAAAAATTTTGCGTTAATAAAAAAATTTCGATATTTTTGTCTTTGTTCTATTTAAATTGTAATTATTTATTAAAATGATATGGATTTGATTTGGATTTAATTTACTTATAAATATTATATATAAGTTATTGCATATTAGATGTTTAATAAATTACAGAATCATTAAGCCTAGTGCACACCTAGAGACAGTGGCGGATCCAGGGGAGTTTCTCGGGGGGGGGGGGGGTATCTGGTGTGACTGGTCGCACAGCACCCAATTTTTTCTTATTATCGGTAATTTAAAGGTGGATTCTTTTGTTGTTTACCAGAATATATATACAAATCAAATTTTTAAGTATTCGTTTTTAAAATTTTATATTAAAAATACAATTTTTTTTCCCAAAAAATATATTTTTCTCAAGTCAAGGTGGGGGGGGGACTTACTTTACCCCCCCCCCCCCCCTTGTATCCGCCCTAGAGACAAAGTCGCGCGTTCACACCTAGTTACCCATTTGCAGCACAGAAATATTTAAAACATTTTATTTTTGATTCAAATTTTATTTGTAAATATAATATTTTAATCTGAAATCGAGATTTTTCAGTTAGTGCTTTAATAAAAAATAATTTATTTATCAACTTTAATTTCAACAAAGTTCTAATATACACCTATGGCCTCTGGCTAGAGGGAGAAATAATGCCCCGAGACTAAAAAAATATACTCAGCCCTCGAATAAGTTTCAAATAACAAGAAATAACTGCGGCGTGTCTCGCGACACGTCCACACCAGTCATGTTGCGCGACTTTTGTCTCTTGTATCCCATTTCGAATGGGAGACAAAAGAGACTCCTCGCAAAATGTTGCGAGACTTTTGTTGCTAGGCTTAAAGTTAGATTAAAATAGATTTTCTTAAAAAAGAAACAAAATGTTACGTTTTTACTGACGCGCAGTATATAAGTAACTAGTTTAAGTGTTTTTGTCATTTTTCAAGTACTCTATATTATATATGAACATCTAACAAGTAAGTATTTATTTAAAATATTATTAATTTCTAGGTTATTTATATTTGTTTCTATAATATATATAATATAATAAACTTTTATTTACAAAAAACTTTTTTGTTAATCACCTGAGCGCTCGCATCTCGAACAGCCGCTTTGCATAATTCGACGCGTGCTGAGTGAAGAGGAACGTACCGATCCTGACTTGAACCGCATAGAAGCACATGTCGAAAGCGTTGCAAATTCGAACGTTGACTTAACCGATAGAGGAAACTCTGTCTCAAGTCTGGAGCATCACGAAGTGCAAGTTGAAGTAGCGAGCCAGATTTCTTCCACTTTTGCATAAACCACATCCCCATTGAAACAAGTCCCGAGTTATTATATAAAGTACCTAAATGTGGCCCGGATAAAGATAAAAATGTATGTAACCGAGGTAGGAGGTGTTTCATTTGTGGTCGAGTGATAGCTGATCTTATTATTATATTGCCTAACGAATGACCTACAAATGAGATCCGTGCAGGTTCCAAGGCCGAGGCCTCCACGTGATAAAGAATTTCAGCTACTAGTTTATCAGTCATTGTATCAAAATCAGAGAATGTGTCACCCTGATTGCGTTCGGACATTAAAAACTCTAAATTGGCACCAGGTAATCCAAGCTCAAGATAAGTTTTAACTAATCGAAGATCAGCGGCATTGCCATCCAAACCGTGAACACAAACTATTAAATGGAGTCCTTCGGGGGAGAACATCCGATATTCATCACTAATATGAAAATAGGGTAGAGTTGACGCTAGGGTTGCTTGATCCGAGTAAAGTCTTCCTGAGAAATTCACTTGACGTTTAAGCTCTTCTTTATATCTAAAAAAAAAAAAAAAAATATATAAATATCTAATCTATCTTATACTACTGTATTAAACGAGCAATGTACGTATGTAAGCGCAGCGCTTCTCGAAAACGGCTCTAACGACAAACTTTAAATATATAGACCTACTATTTCCAGCCCGAGCCCTTTGGGAAAATTTGGGAACTAAGTTAGTACCTTACTGATGTACTTTTTTAGTTTTTTCCATTTTTCTCTACCGATTTCTTTCAAATTTTAATTATTTATTATTTATAGCATAGAAAACAAACTACGATTGATCTCGTCTTTGGGAAACCAGGCGTAGTAGTACTTTACTGAGGTATAATACTTTTTTAGTTTTTTCAAATTTTATCCACCGAACACCAGCTCGGTCATCCCGGAAGCTAGTATCCATTGCCTCTAGTTGAACCATTAGGATATATTTTGGTAAATTAAAAACACTAGCTGATATGTTTCTGATAGTAAGAATTTACAATTTACAATGATAAATAAGCCAAATGTCCGCTGGGCTCAAAATGTTTGCTTATCACTTGATTGTAGCCGATCAGCGGCTGAATACATTGAAGTGAAAAGATTTAGAGTTTCGTTATGTTGGTGATGGAGTCTGAAGAAGTAACAAGACTAGTAGAGCTAATTGTATTTAAATTAACGCCCTCACAATCGTGTCTTCTTCTGACTCCATCACAATCAGAGGCGGTCCCAGGACTTGGTCAAGGGGGGGGCCCAAATTTTTTTTATTTATTTTTTTTTATTTCATTTAAAAAATTGAAATACACTGTAAATAAATTTTATAACATTGAATAATAAAAAACATTCGGACCAATTTATAATTTTTTGTTTAGTTTTAAAATATAAATAAAACTCTTGAATTTTTGTCGGTCCAATGGGGGGGGGGGGCCTGGGACCGCTAGTGATCACAATTAAACCAACTATCTATCACAGCAGGACATTTCGAAACTCTCTCCGTAAAGACTCCCCTCGCATCATATGCAATTATTTGCATTGTTATTTATACATATAGGCTATTGTAAAATTAATAAGCTTATGAACAAACTGTTGACAACTCTATTTACTAATAAACTCTAATGCAACTGAAGATGGCATGATTAAATCGGCCGAAACGTTTTGCGTAAAAGGTGTTTAAGGCTCTCTGCCTGACTGCTTTCCTCTTCAATCCTTTATTCAATTCTACACAGCCACTTTCGACATTAAATATATATCGTAGCTCTTTGTCAATTGGGCACACAACTTTCTCTTACCTTGAAAGTTGTGTTCTGTGCTTGTCACGCTAGATTTTTTGTGTCAACATATATTATATTTACCGGTAGTTTCCGGCGATATATTAAAATCTCAGCCAAAAACATCGGAAATGCAAAAAGGGGCGCCTCGCATTATTTTTGCCTAGCGTCGAAGGTGAAATCAAAAAAATGCGCCTCGCTTTTCTGATTTATATAAAAGCGAGGAAATATTTTCACTTAAATAAAACCCCTACAGAATTTTATTTGTTTCATATATCCTCGCTTTTATATAAATCAGAAAAGCGAGGCGCATTTTTTGATTTCACCTCGACGCTAGGCAAAAATAATGCGAGGCGCCCCTTTTGCATTTCCGATGTTTTTGGCTGAGATTTCACTTCTTTTGTGAAATATTACATGAAAATATTATTTATTAATTTTTGTTTATTAAATATTAAGTTATCCCATGAATAGATCTTTTAATATGCATTCCAAACAGTAAAAATTAAATACATCGTTTGGTATCCATTCGAAGCGATAAACATAGAATTTCACCAAATTTTATAAAATTTTAGGTTTTTTATTTTTGTTATGTTGGTAGATTGTAAATACTTCGTTTGGTATCCATTCGAAACGATAAACATAGGATTTCACTAAATTTTATAAAATTTTAGGTTTTTTATTTTTGTTATGTTGGTAGAATGTAAATACATCGTTTGGTATCCATTCGAAGCGATAAACATAGGATTTCACCAAATTTTATAAAATTTTAGGTTTTTTATTTTTGTTATGTTGGTAGAATGTAAATACATCGTTTGGTATCCATTCGAAGCGATAAACATAGAATTTCACCAAATTTTATAAAATTTTAGGTTTTTTATTTTTGTTATGTTGGTAGATTGTAAATACTTCGTTTGGTATCCATTCGAAGCGATAAACATAGGATTTCACCAAATTTTATAAAATTTTAGGTTTTTATTTTTGTTATGTTGGTAGAATGTAAATACATCGTTTGGTATCCATTCGAAGCGATAAACATAGAATTTCACCAAATTTTATAAAATTTTAGGTTTTTTATTTTTGTTATGTTGGTAGATTGTAAATACTTCGTTTGGTATCCATTCGAAGCGATAAACATAGGATTTCAACAAATTTTATAAAATTTTGGGTTTTTTATTTTTGTTATGTTGGTAGATTGTAAATACTTCGTTTGGTATCCATTCGAAACGATAAACATAGGATTTCACCAAATTTTATAAAATTTTAGGTTTTTTATTTTTGTTATGTTGGTAGAATGTAAAATACATCGTTTGGTATTCATTCGAAACGATAAACATAGGATTTCAACAAATTTTATAAAATTTTGGGTTTTTTATTTTTGTTATGTTGGTAGATTGTAAATACATCGTTTGGTATCCATTCGAAGCGATAAACATAGGATTTCACCAAATTTTATAAAATTTTGGGTTTTTTATTTTTGTTATGTTGGTAGATTGTAAATACTTCGTTTGGTATTCATTCGAAACGATAAACATAGGATTTCACCAAATTTTATAAAATTTTAGGTTTTTTATTTATTTTATGTTGGTAGCACTCCTTATCACGTTAATCTATTTCTATCTGAATGGATCTATCTAAAAAATTTTTGTTCCATTAGGGATCAAAAGTACTAAAAATATATATATATATGTTCCTCGATGACGTCATCAGGGAGCAAAATAGTTAGAATTGTCTTTTCGCCATGTTAAAGATAGGACAAATTTGAAATTTTGAATACCTCTCAAAAAGTCACTTTTGATCCAAAATGAAATTTTATATCAAAGGTATCGGGTTTTTGATAGTATCTATTTGTGTTTTAAATTTCATCCTAATCGGTCCAGCAGGGAAACCTGTAGCTTTGTCTAAAAATTTGAAAATTGAAGAAAAGAATGAAAAAAAGAAAAAAAAAAAAAAGGAAAAATAAGAGACTAACTTTTGACCTTCCAAAATCGGCAAAATCTCAACTTTGAGCCTCTGCCATTCTTTTTGGGACTGGAATTTTTTTTTGAATTTGTGCTCAAAATAATCCTTATTTATTCTAGTTTAATATAAAAAAAATTTGGCTCCGATATCTTAAAAACTTTTGAGAAATTCGCCCAGAAAGAGAAAAGTTTCTCAAAAAAATTTTTTCACGTCCCTATCTTTTATTAAGGATTTAAAATCATTCTTGATAATATAGTCTAGGGACGACTCGTCCATCTAAATGCAATGGGCCATTGGAATCTATTGGAATATCAACTAAATGGTAGTATTAAGAGTTTCTTTGCTTTCTTTTGCTTTTCACATGCTCGGCGACGAGTCGCTCCCGCGACTCTTGATTAAAGATGTAATAAAATTTATAAACAGAAAAATATTTATATTTGTTTGCTACCACGGCAACGATTTCTCCTATCTTACTTATGAAGTACAAGAGTAAAGTGTGCTTCAAACAATTTTGAATGCAAACTGAGAATATATAATACGTTTTAAAGAACATAATTTTGAAATTTAATCAAAATCGTTGGAGCGGATTTTGAGGAAATCAAAAAAACTTAAAAGTGCATCAGTAAAGTACTAGTACTCTTTGCCCAATTTTGCCGCTCCAGGGAGGTGCTATCTCTATATATATTAACATATAATATATTATATATATATATATATATATATATATTCTATATATAATAATTACGGAGTGTCCGTCTGTCTGTCCGTCCGTCCGTCTGTCCGTCTGTCTGTCACGCTCTGTTTGACCAACTTCCCGTTGGAATTTCGAAACGAAAATTTGCAGTCTTATAGAGGAGGTTATGGAGAGTCCCGGAAAAATACTCGGGTTCCGAAATTCCTATAACTTTTCGAGTTATTAATTCTTAAAGTTACGATTTCTCCCATAGGAAATGTATAGAGAAATATTTAAGTATTCTTTGCAGTTGTGTATTCTATGAAGGTAAACAAATCCTCAAGCAGGCACTGGACTGGAATACTTAATACTAATAATTTTCTTTTTATAATGAATAAAAAGGCGAGGGTACGCCGCAGGCGGGGCCGAGCCAGCTGGCGGGGGGTCCAGGGGGCGTAGCCCCCCTGTCTAGACGCCACCCAGTTTCTCATAATTAAGAAAGGCGAGGGTCCGCCGCAGGCGGGGCTGAGCCAGCTGGCGGGGGTCCAGGGGGCGTAGCCCCCGCTCTAGACGCCACCCAGTTTCTCATAATTAATAAAGGCGAGGGTCCGCCGCAGGCGGGCCCGAGCCAGCTGGCGGGGGTCCAGGGGGCGTAGCCCCCCTGGCTAGACGCGAAGCCCGCCGAAGGCGGGCGGCGCGGCTAGTATATATTATATAGAGGTAAGAGAAAGTAAAAATGATAGTTTTGTGATTTCAGATGCCTACTTTGCAAATTCGGCATCATCGACTGGTTTGTTCAAACAGTGGCAGTCTTCCTGGTCTTGGTCGCTGTTCGTGGTGCTAGTTTGAAGAGGAGCAGCAGCAGCAGCAGCATTGCCAGGGGAGATTTCCATTCCACCGAGGACTGAACCAGCAGATGGTGTTAAATTATTATGATGAACATTATTGGTGATCACAGGTGTTGTTTGTTCGGGCATCATCCTTTCCACTTCCCGGACACTCTCGTATACGTGGTAAAGGAGATTGTCTATGTGCAAGGGAGGTGAGATATTCTCGGTCTGTAACATATAATTATTAACATATAATATATAAACGATATATATATAATATATAAACAAATTTAATTAATTTGAGGGCAGAATCAAAAATATTTTGTGGTATAAATAACGCCTTGTTTGTTTTAAAAGTGATGAGCAATCTCTTACAATAAAATATTAGAATTTTAGTATTTATTAAAATCAAGATCGAACGACATTTTGGAGAATTGATTTTAATAAATACTTGCAAAAAAGAAATTTATATCAGATTCAATGTATTTTGATTTTAAATATAATTATAAATGACGTGCAGTTTGTACAAAGACAGCAGGTAAAACATAATTTTAATAACAACGAATAAGTTATGTGCTTTTTATAAAATTGAAATTATACAAATTGTCAAGACTGCCATCTTAAATAACGAATTTGTCCATTTGATGTATATATATATATATATATATTATGTGGTAGCTGTCTTTTTCGAAACTCCCTGGAAATTGAGGTGGGTGAAAACAAAATAGATCTTTTTCTACTCAAAATTAACAAAAATAGACTTAAATTGTCATGTATATGTTCATCCTCTGTTAAGATCACCTTCCTTATATATATAAAATGTAAAATAGAATATTGATGTCATTTCTGATTTTTTAGGCCTTGAAAATGGTTTTGTTGTAAACCGAAACCCAAACATGCGCGACATCGTCGGCCATAAGAGAGGGAGAGTGTAGAGTACTAGAGTATTTTTGGTTTTTATTATTTTAAATTTTCTTTTCCAATTGCGTGTAAACAAAGAATAATAATTAATTCCTTATCAAATTACCCGATGAGATGATTCATTATGCGAGGGCGGAGAAGGAATTGGATCCCGAAATTGATCCGGAGGAGGAGCATCTGCGACGTCATTGGTTTCATCTCGAAATGCTTTGGGCGGCGGAAGATGGAGTTCTTCGTATGCATGTTCAACGACAGGAAGTCGAGAGAGACGATTTCGAAGTTGGGCACCAGCAGCTGCTCTATCCGTGCCACGACTCAAACTAGAAAAAAAAAAAATATAAATTAAAACCAGGTGTGTCTGGACTCGGTGGAAGCGACTACTTACGCGTGTGCTAAAGCTGCTGCAGATTCGAGATCAGAAGCAGCAGATGCTGTAGATCGGCCGCCAGATGAACGGCGACTTGAGTTAGATACCCAGCCACTCTGTTCTGAGGTGATATCTGATGAGGAAGAAGCCCCAGCAGGACTAGGACACCGAGGTCCCGGTGGGGAGAGAGCTCTTGCTGCCGCTGCGAGATTAGGCATCGATTCTGAGCCAGCAGCTACTCCCCCAATCATCGTTGCGGGGGAACTCCCTGTACCTGGGACACAACTTCCACCTCCATGATAAATCAACCCGTTCCCATTAGTTAGCATCGCCACCGATGGCATCGAGCTCGAAGATCTAAAAAAATATAACAACAAAGAATATGTGTGAATATCAGAAAACTCGTAATCAACCAGTCAAGACTATTCCTTGGTAATAGGTCAGACATTTTTTGTACATAATTGCATCTGCCCGAATCTTTTATTAATTTTTTTATAATTAAATCTGGCTAATCAGCGAGAGAGAGTGGTAAACAGGCACATAAAACAGAAGTTAGTGGCTAGCCGCTAGCGCTTTATATTATAGTAATAATGATTTTTTTTTTTTTTTTTTAAGTATAATGACGTAGAATAGAAGCCGACTCCATGAGGCCCAAGGGGCTCGAGCACTTCCCCCCCCCCTTAGCAAAAATCGCTTCACTATCGTTAAAAGGTCAATCAGGGTAAAATCTATATTTAGGCCCCTCTAATAATTTTTAAAAGTCGGCGCCCATGGACATACGTAGATGAGATCAATTAAACTTCAAATATTTATACTGTCTCTCCACAGTCAGTGCAATTTTTTTTTTAATTTATTTTATTTCCATAAATTTAACAACATTAAATTTTACATGTAGTTTCTCCAATGTTTGTTTAAATTCCATCTACTGTATTTATTTCAATTGGATTGGAAGCCTTCCGCTTGGCATTGCGTAACACCAACTATTATGGTGACTGTTGCTGTCCTCCAGACAATCCAATTGAAATAAAATTTTGCCGCCTGAGATGGGATGCGAACCCTTGACTCCCACAAGAAGCGGAAGCCATGGCCCAAATCCTGGGATAATTTAATTTAATAGTTTGAGGCAATCGTAGATTCAGTCTTAAAAATGTACTAGTTTCTGCCTGGGGGCCTGGCAGCGGTAGTTGCTGTTACGCGATGCCAATTGAAATAAATGGAGACGGGGTCTGAATGGCCTTCGATGCCGAAAGATACTTGAATGAAATAAAAAACATATACCGGGTGGGCTAATAGTGCGTGGACGGAAGATTGTGGGTTTATTAACGGACATTTTTAAAATTTGTTGATCGCACATAATGTGGGGCCTTTAGAGCTACAAATTAAAAATATTTTCGTTCCAATTGCACCTCATATACAGGGCGTTCCATTTAAAAAAACATAACTTTGATATGGACCACCCTGTATATGAGGTGCAATTGGGAAAAAAATATTTTTAATTTATAGCCCTAAAGGCCCCACATTATGTGCGATCAACAAATTTTAAAAATGTCCGTTAATAAACCCACAATCTTCCGTCCACGCACTATTGGCCCACCCGGTATAGGCACAACCTCGACCCAGTGGGGCTTCTAGTACAAAGAATAAATAAATACTATATGTACAGTACTATTGATTCCTTTTTTAGAAATAATTTATTACCTGCATGTGGTATTGGATAGTATGTCAGTTACAGTTGTGGTAATTCCTGTATTTAAGGCCATAGCTGTCGATTCACTTAACCGGTAAGGCACAGAAGCCGATTGCTCAAGCCTCCGATAGGCTTCCTCTTGCCCGATGATTGGTGGAGGTATTGGAACTTTTTTTGGTGGTAGTGGTTGAGGTTGAGTTTGTGATAATGGAATCAAAGTGGGCGTGGAAACAGGAAGAATCGGCAAAGGACGGTGTCGGGGCACAGTGGCAATGGCATGATGATGATGGTGTTGAAGAAAAAGCGTGGTGGTATGTGGTCCGCCACCCGCTCCATTTCCCAGGAAGGTTTGAGTTGATGCAGGTGGCGGAGATGAATTTCCTCCTCGGAGATGGTCTAAACTTTTGCTATGGCGATGACTCATTGCATCCGATGAAGAATTATGATGGCCATGAGCCGGTCGTCGAGCAAGAGTTAGAGTTGCATGAACCTGAGGAATTTACGTATTTAATCGTCAAAAAAATTGTTTGAAGCACACTTTACTCTTACTTTCGGTAATTTAAAGGTGCATTCTGTACTTGTTTGCCAGAATATATATACAAATTAAATTTTGATGTATTAAAAATAAAATTTTATTGCCAAAAAATATGTGTGGTAATCTCAAATCTCGGGGGGAGGGGGGGGGGGCGTTTACCCCCTCCCCCCTGTATCCGCCCTTGCCAGTCACACCAGATTTTTAAGAGATGACTTACAACAGATCCTCTTGTTAAGCAATGTTCTTCAGGCCTCCAAGGAGGTTCTGCAGCGATAGCTCCTGGTAATGCACCAACAGAGACAGCTGCACTAACAGTAGCTGAAGGAGGATTTATCTAAAAAAAAAAAAATCCACATGTATTCTTTAAATCATTAAATAGACACATGCACATACTGTATATTTAGAAAGACGGCAGATACCATATTTGGGACGACAGTCGGTGATGCTTTTGCTTTCCGGGATTCCAGGATGGCTGTAATTCCACAACTGCAATCGTCCTGTGTTGCCGCGGTGGCAGGGGTGCTGGCCACATTCGTGGATCCCGATTGATTCATCGCTGGCTGTGCAACGGATCCTCCAGTTGGTACACCACTTGTTGAATTTGTGGCTCCTTGAGCTCCTGCTCCTGTAGCTGCAACACTTCGCCGTCTTGCGAATTCAGCTACATCTTGATACTGGTCTTCGAAAATGATTGGCAACGTTGAAACATCTCCATCCAATTCGGCGCAGTGGACCGGAAGTGGAGGCAAAGCAGCCAAATACCTATAAACAAATTTGAATTAATTAAACATAAACGTGTTGGGGTTCTTTCTTAGGTCTTTTTTGACATCTGAAGACAATTGGAGCCGTTAAGGTGGCTGCACACTTGACAAGCATGCATGTGCAATCTTTTTGTACCAGCATGCACAAATTCCCTTCAAGCATGCATGTGCAAGAAATAGCTTCTGCCGAAAATTAACCTAAAAATGCTTGCCCAAAATTCTCCTCCAGACGCTACAGTTTGCTTGTACAAAAAAGATTGCACGTGCATGCTTGGCAAGTTAACGGTTTGCCCCGGGCTTGGCGTAGTTGGTAGCGCGCCTGCCTTGTATATCAAGGGTCGGGGGTTCAGACCCCAGGCAGTCTGATGTTTTTATTTAAGCCATTTGGATTCCAAATCTCAAGACTTAATAAGAAAATTGGGGCTGAATTCATCAGGTATTTTAAATAAGATAATAAATAAGCTCAGGTTGAATGTTGTATTAGATAATAAACCTTGAACGACGGACGAGTTCGGAAACTGCCAGGTAATTTTGGTAGTTGGCATCATAGCAGCCGGCTGCAGATTGTCGAGGATTGTCCTGCACGAAGAAGGCTTCTGCAAATCGCCGAACCCGAGCAGCATGATGTCTCTTGGCAAGGTGTTGGTGAACAGGTGGACGACCTCGAAATGCCTCCAGAAAGCGACCCCATAAGACAATATTTTCGGCGCACAATTGTGCCACATCGGAGTTAGCTACGGCGACAAATTCCTCCTCGCCATCAAGAAGACGTAGTTGGTCCCAATGTCGGGAAGAAGTCCCATTTCTAAGGAACAATGCAACAACAAATGCAATCAATAAGGGTTGATAACAAAGAATAAAAAAAAGAAATGGATATTGACCCAGTGAGGAGGCGACCAGCGCATTCCTTGGCCAAATCGCTGAGGTTGCTTAACCGCGCCAAGCAATCGTTCCGATCGAGTTTAGCTTGTTGCCAGCTGGGCAGTAACTTGGCGAATTCTTGTAGACGTCCTGCCAGGGATTCGAACGAAGCCAGAAGAATTGAACAGACCTCCTGATGAACGTGCCGAGCGTGCGCGAGACGACCACCGGAGCCACCAGCGCATTTCCCCGACCCCTATTAATAACAATCTCAATTACCTACTTGCTCTAAATATTAATTATAGCTATGTTACATCCCGGCAAAGGCGCGGGCAGCGGGGCTAGTAGGTACATAATATATCTAAGAATATTGAGAACTATATCTTTGCAAGCCAAGATCTCGACTCCTAGAGACGAAAACACAAATGCCAACTGATTGCTGGCCTAAACACCTAACTTGAATATAAAATTTCACCTTTCTAGTTCTTTTCGTCCTTGAGATATTTAGTTCCCAGGGACACACCTCAAAACGTGTATTTCCATCAAAATATCATCAAATTTTTGGCATGACTCCAATACTTTCTCTCTCTTTATAGGTAAGAGAAAGAAATGCGGTACGTTTATAATTTGAGAGATTTAATTATTAAAATTAATTAGCTTTAATTTTCCCTAGGGAATGGAAAAATTTTTGGAGCTTCCTTTTTTGGAAATGTGGAGACCCGAGTATTTTTCCTGGATTCTCTATAACGCCCTGTATAGGCCTAAAAGAGTGCAAATTACGTGTAGTTGGTCTAACTGTTATTTAGTTATTTGAAATCCTCTTTTATTTAGTCGTGCACGAAGGCACACACCTCTGCCTCTGGCCGTAGCCATCTACCGGCACCCCGTGAAGTTACATTGTTTCCTATCCTCCTCTTGCGTTCGTTTCTAGCTAATGAACTAATCCTTATTTCTGGTTCCAGAGAGGTTATCTATGCTAGGGAGGATGTCCTAGTTGAGGAGGAACTCCCCCAGCACCGACTCCTTTCGAAGAAGGCATCACTGAGAGAGAAGTCCTTTCCGCAGGACAGCAACTCCCTTTCCTGGGGGATGTTTTTATATAATGAAAAAATCCCGTACACCCAGGATGTGAACACGGAAATGCTAACATTTTAGCCCCCGGTCAAACAGGGAGTGATAGACAGACAGATGGACGGACAAATCAATTGAATAGGGAAGGGCAGCCAGCAGAAATTAAAAAAACTGCTCATTTTTCCTTTAGCCTCCCGATATGAAATAATTCGGGTTGTTTGAAAAATTGAAAAAAAAAAAAAAGGAAATAGAAAATTACCAGATTGGCGAAGAAGACAGCTTCGGCAGGTGCTGCGCTCGGAGGTTGCATTTGTCGTAAATTGAGACGATGCGTTGCGTTGCCCAGCCAGGGCTTCCCTCCTCGAGGTGTACTAGGCGAGGCACACACAGACACCACGAACCAGGCACACCCACGAACACACAGTCACGCACGCTTCACGTAAGCCTAGAGCCCCGTTGGAGCTTGCCTAAAGCCCTCCAAACAACCCAACACACCTCAACATATCTCAACACACACACACACACACACACCAACAGAGATTCCGCAAGTTTTATTATTCATGCAGATAACGTGCAAGCAAAAAGAGAATTGCCAGTTTTGAACAAGGGGTATATGGGGTATGTGGGTGGATTGGGACAATTGAAGTGAAACTTCTTCAAGTTTGAAACGAAAGAGGTTATCGTGAAAGGAAATTTTGCGAAAAAGTTTCTCTTCTCTTTATGTCGTGTTTTTTGTTTTTTTAGCTCGAAGCTTAAATATTCTTCATCTTTTTATTTTAAGGAAAGCAGTCTATTCAATTGAAAGAATTTTTCACGCTTGGGGCGGGAATCGAACCCGGGACCCCAGGCACGTGAAGCAAAAAGGGCTGCAGACTCTTCCAGGGGTGCCAACGTCTGTTGGGACACTCTGTCGGGGCAGAATTAATTCACCTTACATTCATTTCAGAGATCCAAAATTGGCAACTCCTTCAGCATTGGGGATTGGCGATGAACAAGAAATGGAAAACTTAGACTAGGCTAGAAAACATAAAACAGAAAAAAAAAAATATTCTATGAAATGTGATAAGTTTTAAATAAGGAAAAAAGTCCTCGGGCTAGCGTGCTGACCTTTTATACCAAGGGTCGCGACGGGTTCGCATGCGACAATTTGTTTCAATAGGATTGGCTACCATTCCAAGAGACGGGGTCTAAATGGCCGAAAAAAAAGGAAATTTTATATAACCTTTACAGAACATTTTACAAAAAAAAAGCTGTACCACAGAGATAGAGGTCTCGCCTCTAGTGCTAGTGGGCAAGAAGTTATCAATTAAAGGCACGAGGAGCCTGACAGCGAAATGGAAATCACGGGGGAAAAGAGAGTCCCGCAAAACGAAGCAACGTCCAAGTGACGCACCTGTCTAAAGGCTTTTAGATAACTGTTAATAAGCACAGGCGGTGATCTTTCCGTGGTTGGGCCGAAACTTCAGTTTGACACGATAATGAGAATTATTTTCCAAAAAGAAATGAAGGGAGGAACGCAAGCAAAGCAAAATGCCTGGAAGCAAATCCTTTTTGGCCATTTATGCTCGGTTTATTTAAAAAAAGAATTGTAATGGAGGATTTTTGCGACGTTTCAAATTCAATTGAAAGATCTAAGATGGCATGTGTTGGTGCAAACGACCATTTAGACCGCCGTCCCGCATAGGACGTGATGGGATCCAGGGACACATGGCCAGCATGCTAACCACTACACCAAAGCTTTGAGTTGAATAAAAATACGAGGGTTCAAATTTTAAACTGTTTTTATTTCTCTTATCTTCCCAATGGAGTACAAGAGTAAAGCGGTCTTGAGAAGATTTCAATGGCAAAATGAGAATATACATTTTAAAGAGCATCTAAAAAAATAATTGATTTTTGAATTTTAAACAAAATCGTTGGAGCGAATTTTGAAAAAATCAAAAAAAAAAAAAAAAAAAACTGAAAAAGTTCATCAGTAAAGTATTAGTACTCTTTGGCACAGACAGACAGACAGACCTTGTCGCGAAAACCCCTTTTTTGGATACAGACGACCACAAAACGTGTATATCCATCAAAATATAGACATCGAATTTTTGACATGAATCCAATACTTTCCTCTCTATATATATTAACATATAGGCCTATAGAGGTAAGAGAAAGTAAAAAAAAATCGATCCACTTGTCAGTTGAATTTTTTTCGAGAATCTCTTCATAGCGAAAGTGCAATCTTACGATCTTAATTCTTTCGTTTATTTCACCCACTCTGTTATATCTGAGCCAAAGGGCCAAGACACGGAGTCTAAAACAAAAACTCTGTTGTTGTCACAAAACCAACACTTGTGAATGTGCTTTGCTGATGTGCCACAGAATGCAATAAACGAAAGAAGAATTCTTTTTTTACAGATAATATCTGTGAGATCCTCGACTAGAAAAGAAAAGAACCAGAGATGCGCAGGTTCAATGATTTCCAGCATGCCTGATGGTTTATGTTCCAATGAAATTAATATTTTCAAACAAGGAGAGAGAGAGATTAATTTTTGAGAGAAATTTCTCAAGAGAATTTTATTTTAAAGACTTTTTATACGCGTTTCAAAAGTTTCCAACTTTTTTGTATCATTCGACCAAATTTTTATAAAAAAAAAAAAAATATTATATATGCTTCACTATACCCCCTCGTGTTTTTGAGCTAATTAAATCATGTTTCCATTAGAGCCGTATGTACAGTGAGGGACAATATTAAGCCCCACCCACCCATGCGTTTTCTACTTGTGATTATTTCATTGTTTTTATAAAGAAAATGAACATCTTTATTGGGAATTTCCTAGGTACAAGAGTAAAGTGTGCATCAATCAGTTTTAAGAGCAAAATGAGAATATACATTTTAAAGAGCATCTAAAAAAGAATTGATTTTTGAATTTTAATCAAAATCGTTGGAGCGAATTTTAATAAAATCGAAAAAAACTGAAAAAGTAACATCAGTAAAGAACTAGTACTCTTTGGCCGATTTTATTCAAAAGTTGTGAGTCACGTGACAGGGGGGTGTCTAACTTTAAATATAAAATTTCAACCTCAGCCAATAAGTACTTTTTCGATTTTCTCAAAATTCGCTCCAACGATTTTGATTAAAATTCCAAAATCAATTCTTTTTTAGATGCTCTTTAAAAAGTGAAATTTTTCGTGGAAATCGTTTGAAATACACTTTATGCCAATCTTCATTAGTATTTCGGACGGTTTTAATAATGTGAGGGCTTTGACCAATGAAATCTAATTTTTGTGTGTTAATTTAATGATCTGGGGGCGAAACGTTTGGAATTTCAAGTTTTGGTAAATAAGGGCCACCCTGATGAAGGTCGGAATATCTGCCGAAAATTCGGCATGTGTCTAAAATAAAGCGGAAGATATTTTCGGCTGCCTTGGATCTCCTCACTGCTCACTGTACATTCAGCCCTGAAAGAAATGTTTTTTATAACGGAAGAAAGTCTCTAAATTGAGGTTAGTGCTATTTGTTTACATTATAAAGGGCAGGAGGCTTGGAGAAACGATTGCATTTGTTGCAACAAGCAACCAGGCTATGTGTAGGTGCTCTCATATTAGAGTAGATGGAATATCAGCCAGCTTTCGTCGTTATCCAATCAATAGTCCTGACCTCAAAGGTTTTTACTTCATACAAGAATCACCAAAACATTTTGATGACGTAGTGGGTCTAGAGAGAGGTGCACTACCCGTGTGGGGGGGGTCAACACCTCCCTTCATAAAAATTAAAAATATTTATTTCCTTCAAATTGTATAGGGTTTTTCACAATTTGCTAGTGATTTTATGAAAAGTTTTTTTAGGCTATATAGTAGATCAGTTTTATACTATTTGAAGGAAAAATAAATTCTTAATTTTCTTTATTTTTATTTTTTTGAAGGGATAAAGTCTCAAGTTTTCATGTGTTCTAATTTTTATTATAAAATGTTTTTAGAAATTCGAAATCCCCCCCCCCCCCGCTGGCCCAGTCTCTGTTGCCAGCTAATCTCATTTATTGATGAGAACAGCTGTGAAAATATCCAATTATTTTAAGTCTTTAATATAAAATCTCTGGCTAAAAGAAAGGAAGCAGCGGAATCTCTGTTGTTGTTGTTGTTGTTGTTGTTACATGATCAACATCCATCCAAGAAAACTTACCAGCTTTGCACGTAATGTAGAATGCTCTTCCTAGCACGTCACACGAGGACAGACAGGACAGACAGACAAGCAGCGTTAGATGGTTAAGCGTGAGGAAGCAGCAAAAAATAGCAAAAAAAAAAACAAAAGATTTCATCCCCTGTCAAGCCCCAGGCCAACAAAAGCCAAAGGAGTTTTGAAACAACCAAGGGGAAGTCCCCTAATGGCTAGATTCAGAGATTACGATACAAAATGAAAATGCCTGACCAGAAATGTAAAATTTAAAAGTCGTTATGGCAGGCAGCACGTGACTTCTACATGTATTAAGAATTGATTTCAATAGATAATTCTTTCCCAATTTATCTATTCTCGGGAATGTGTTGAGATCTAGCGACTGACTTGCCAAATATCGTACAATCAGCACACATGTGCTTTGCACATGAGTCGACAGGTATCAAAATAAATTCCCGAAATATTTATTCTTTGTTTTCGTATTGGGGGGGGGGTGGGGGGGGGGGGGGGGCTGGGGGGGGGGTGGGGGGGGGGGGGGGGGGGGGGGGGGGGACAACCATCTGAAAAGTTTTTAAAGAATTCAGTTAAAATTTTTTTTTTTTTTTTAACAATTTGCCCGCAAATGTGTAAATCCTATTCAGCTACAAAATAAAATAGCTACTGTAGCATTCAAAGATTTTCCCTTTTGATTATTAACAGAGACCAGAGAGATGATACAAATATCAATATTTGTGTAATAGGGTGGCAACTACAGAATCCAAAATGGTGTTAAAATTTTAAATAAATTGACTGTTAGAAATTATAAAAACCTGGTGTGACAAGCACAGAACACAACTTTCAATACCAAAGGTAAGAGAAAGTTGTGTTCTGTGCTTGTCACACCAGATTTTTATAATTTCTGAACTCGTAAGGGGTCACAAAACGTTACTAATTGTGACATGGGGGACTCGGGGGTTTCTCTAAGTGGGACATCAAAATTCAAATTTGAATTTATAAAATCGGAGTTTGAAAAATGGAATGAAACTCGTAAAAAAAAAAAAGAAAAGTAAAATGATTTTCGCAAGAGGGAAAAAGAACTATTCAATAGAATATGGTCAAACAAAAAAGGCGTGACGTAAATGTGGACGGCCCCAAAGATAATTAATCAACGGGCCAATAAGTTTTCCCCTTTTTGGGTGAAACTTGAGAATTAAAATCTTTTTGTTGTATAAATGAGTGTCCAAATTGAGAAGACTGCAAAATTGGTTAAACAGAGCGTGACAGACGGACAGACCGCTATTATATATATACACTATAGAAGATATCAAAAGTTTAAAAACAGTTAATAATGCAAACTATTAAATCAAAATGCTATTGTATTGTAGTATTGTATCACAAAGGAGCAGCAACATTTAATAATAAATTGCACCTTGATCACTTTGGCGAAACAACAACAAAAACAAATTTTGATTTTCAAGTTTTAGTCCCCGAGCACACCCAAAAAGGGGAAAGCTTATTGGCCCGTTGATTTCTCGAATTGTTTCGCCACTCAGCCAGCATTCGTGTTTAAAGGAAAAATCTTTGAGAGCCCTCAAAAGGATTTTTTTCCAGCAGATCAACTCCAGTAGCCTTTGTTGAGAGAATATTATTTTTATTGTATAAATATTCTTATACTATTAATTGTATTTAACCAATGTTTAATTTAGGGTTGCCGCCATCACAAATGCTAGTAAATAATATGTTATCAGCAATTACTTCAAAAAAATATAGGCTACCTATACTGTATATCTACTGCATGTTTAAGAGAATATTCGTTCCTGGGCAAAAGAAGAGTGGTAGAGCTCTCGCCTCTTGTGCTTAGGGACAGATCACTAGGGTGGGTCGTTTTGCCACTTTTTTCGGAGCGGCCCACCCACATGGACATTACAGATAGAAATTTTGTTTCAAATCGGTGAGGATTTTCGAAATTTCGACTGAAAATCCCAAAATTGTCATCAAGTTTAGTTGGATTGTAAAGCGACCTTACTTTTGGACAACGAGATGTCAATTGTTGACATTCTATCCTCCAAATGCCAGTTATATGCCTCTGGGGCCGAATTGGCGGGGCAAGGAAGCATCTCTGGCCCTTCCAAGGGCACTTTGAGGCTAGAATGTCAGCAATTGACATCTCGTTATCCAAAAGTAAGGTCGCTTTACAACCCAACTAAACTTAATGACAATTTTCGAAACTTTGAGGTAAAAATTGAACAAAATTTCTATCTGTAACGTCCATGTGGGTGGGCCGCTCCGAAAAAAGTGGCAAAACGACCCATATGATAATTGAATTGAAGGCCTTCACCCCGTTGTAAAGGTTTTCCGAGGGTGGTGTCTTTTTTCCTTCTCATTTGTGTCCATTTGATGATTATGGCGACCCTGAATTAACCATTGCCGATGTTGGGGCGAGACGGGGCTCATGATGGTGAATAAAGAAGAACACTTGTTGTGAATTCTTACTTGATGTATGGCTGGTGAAGAGCGACCAAACTGGCATGAATGGTCACCGTGACTGCTGCCAAATGGAAATAGTCAAAGAGAATTGGCAGATGGTAATGCAATCCTCGAGTGGGGCTGACGCGTAATTGAAGAGTTCTGCAGAGGACAAAACGAAAAAAAAGTCGGGCCGTAGTTGGCAATTTTGAAGCAAACTTTGAAAAAGAAAGGTCAAATACCTGGAACTAACACAGGCGATGCCATTATTGCTGCCGGGGGTGGCGTCTGGGGATCCCGGTTGATCCGAAAACCACAATTCAATGAGAAGAGAGAAGTCGGCTCTTTCAAGTGTATCTTCGATCCGATGACTGTCAACCAGGATATGGGCTCTGAAGGAGATGGCGTCATCGAGCAGCACCTCTTCGTTTCGATAGAGGATTTGGAAGGTTTTGCTGATGCCGATGCCGTCGCTGGTACAGGCAGGATATGCCAGCTCAACACCTGAACAAAAAATACAAATCCGATTTCACCCAAATGCCAAGTTCCTTTTGTTTGGCATTTGCTCATTCATTCTCGTCGGTTTTGCCAGGGCTGGACTGGAAACACCCGGGAAATATCGGCCACGTAGGCCCTCAATATTAATTTTAAGGAGATATAATAAAGGCTGACAAAATATTACAAATACAGGTCAATTTTAAAAAATTCAGATAAATTTTGCTTTGGAAATAATAAAAAGCTTGTGTGACTAGCCGAAAGTTGTGCTCTGTGCTTGTCACACCATTTTTCTTTGTGTCGAGATACGCAATCAAAATTTGCAATAATATAGGGACCGTGCGTCTAGACCTTTGCGCCAACTAGTGGCAATCATCTTAATTAGTCGGGGGATTTGTTAAATATTTAACATGTGATTTATTTTTGAATAATTATTAATTAAATATATTGAGATTATTTGAAGTTTGTCGACTTTAAGAAAAAATTGCTGTATCCGTGGCTGTAATAATACCTCACTTCAGAAACCTGGGATGGATGTGAAAGTGAAATTTTATAAATTTCCAGATAGCCACATGAAAATAGCAAAACGTAAACAGTGGATAAAAACAGTAAAAAATTATGACTAAGTCCAAAATTAATTAAAAATATATTACATAATTAAAATGAATTTTGAGATTAAACTCGACGCATGTAAATAACTCATTTTGTTAACCAGGTTAATATTAATAGTTTCTTAATATTTATGACATTTATTTCATAATAAAAACTTAACCTTAAAACTTTTTTCGATTTCAGAGAAAACCCAAAAGATTGGGTACCAAATCAAAATTCGAGAATTTGTAGTAATACTCATTTTATAAACAACGAAAAATCGGAACATCCGTCTTATATTCCCTCGATTTTTACTGGAAGCAAAAATATTTTTAAAAAATATACAATCCTTGTGAGGTATCCGGCTATTAAAAATTCGTGAATTACTAAAAGCTGCTAGTACTAATAAATAATAAACTAATAAGTACTAATAAATCCTCTTTTTGGTCACAAAGACCTATTCACCCCAGAAGAAGTAGATGAAACATAACCTGCAACATTGCTTCTGTAAGGATACATATTGAACGAATTAAGAACTTTAAAATTTTATCTAAAGTTCCAAATTCATTATTTCCTCATATTGATGAGAACTTGAATATAAAACGAATGATTTGGATTGAAATTCGACTTTGACTCTTATGACACTTTCAAAATTATTTGTTTTTCCAACTACCCTATAGACATGATTTGAGTTGAATATTTTTTTTCTCTTTTTCATCATTGTGGCCGCGTATAATATTACTGACAACTAGTTGAAATCAGTATTTTATTATGTTTTCCATTTTTAAATATTTTATGTTGTTTGCAATGAATGTTTACATTCCACAAAGTTTGGCAAAAGAACACTAGACAGCGCTTACTTAGGCTATAGTGCTGCCTCTATGTTTCACGCACGATCCCTATACGTACTCGTATATTACATATATACAGTGAAACCTGGTTAAGAGAGAGTCCAAGGGACCATGATTTTTTTTTCGTTTATAGAGGTTTCTCACTTTAAAAAATCTGTTAACTTTTTTTGTGTTTCTGATTTTACATTATGTGCATGTTTTTCGAGTTCATATATTTTATCAAACTTCGAACTACAAGACAACAAAAATACTCACAGTTCCTGAAAAAATAAGAAAGAGTCATACCTAGCTAAATTGTCGCTTATAGAGGTATATGCAAAAGAGGCTCTCAGTTATAGAGGTCAGAGTGGGAAAAACGACTGTCACTTATGCAGGTTTTTGTTTTTCACTCATAGAGGTTTTTGAGAGCTCGAAGAACGGGACCTGAGAATTATTCTCACTTATAGAGTTTTCTCGCTTACCCAGTTCTCTCTTATTCAGGTTTGACTGTACATAAGCAAGAGAAAGTAAAAAAACATTGAGAGGCGTTATAAGTTGGACTGTTGGACTTTCTCTGCGAATGAGTCCATTTGAATGTCCAAAGTCAAATCTAATGAAAAAATGAAAATACTTTAAAAAAAAATATCTTTTAATGATGAAAGTTCTGACAATTTTAATGGACCCGTATTTTTTTTACCCTAAATATTCAACTTTGAAGTGGAGCTATGCCCCGCCCAGTGGACATGACGTCAGAGCACATATTAGAGATTTATTTATCATTTTAATAAAGGTGAGTCAATAAATGAAATTATTTTTCAATAATAATTAGAATAAAGATATGAATTAAGAGATTAAGTTCTAAAGTTGATCTCTCATTATAAACTTTTCATATTGCAAGATGTGCAGTGACGTCAAACCAATGGGAGCGCAGAATTATGTTGCGAGTTTTAATGTTAATCTTAATAATATTATTTTTTTTATTTATTTGAAATTCCTATCGGGATCCCCGTTTATTTACCCGAGGTGCTTTCGTGTACGAAGACACACACCTCAAACCCAACCGGCCTCTGGCCGTAGCCATCTACCGGCACCCCGTGAAGTTACACCATGTCCTGTCTCTAACTCCTCCTCCTGCTTCCGACTCTAGCTAGTGAACTAATCCTTATTTCTGGTTCCAACCGGCTCCTTTTATCCAACCTCTTCTATGCTATGGAGGATGTCCTAGTTGAGGAGGGACTCCCTCAGCACCGACTCCTTTCGAAGAATGCATCACTGAGAGGGAACCTTCTTTACGTCCCTTCCACAGGACGGGATATCACAGCAACTCCCTCTCCTCGTAGAGTTGCCTGGGGGCTATTGTGGTGTGATCCTATATTCCAATCCAGGGCTTGCTTGAGGATTTGTTTACATTAAGTAAATATTTTTTTATTTAATGAAAAATCCCGCACGCCAAGGATTTGAACCGGGATCTTCTTTGCAGAAGCTGACACCTTAGCTCACTACACCAGCGAGCCCTCTTAATAATATTATTATTTAGATATAATAAAATGAAAAAAGGCAATTTTTAAGACAAAATACAATAATTTTGATTGTCTATAAACTTGTATCTGAATACTGACTGAATGTCAACAACAACAGAACGTAGTCAAAGGGAGGGAACCTTTGACCACCCCCGTCGCGACGGTCTTGTGCAGGGGATTTATTTCACCTGTGACGCTTCGTTGCGTTGTGCCTGTCGTCGTCGCCTTGACCGAAGTTGTGCTTGTGGATCCATGCTGGTCACCTCGAGCCCTCGGAAGCGAACACTCAATCTTAACGGGCAACTTTGGTGACACTCGGAGACTCGAGCGAATCTGGTAGAAGCTTAAAAAGCAAAAAACACAATTAATTAAAGAAGAAAGGGGAGTGTGGTCGAGAAACGTCAAATGTTACCACGCTAACAAAAAAATACCAATCAAGTGAAATAAATAGGGACGGGATCTAAATGGCCTCCGATGCCGAAAAGACTTTAAACGAATTAAAATAAAGGGTGGGACTAAGCCGAGTGCACAACTTTGCCCACCCACTATTCAAGAAAAAAATATCCCCCCCCCCCTAGAGGTCCGATGTTTACCAAAAGCTTTTCAGTTCTTGGCCTCTACCCCTAGTTTATGGCTGCGAAATTTCAAAACAATTCAATGAATAGTTTTTGAGATTTCGTTGACAAAAAAAATTACCACACACAGACATCATTCCAAAAAGTACTTAAATGGATTCAGGGAACCTCAAAACACATTTTGACAACTTCAGAAAAATTTCGATTTTTTTTTACGAATGCATCACGTCACGTAACATTTAATTACCGAAAGAGAAAGTAGGTGTGTATGGTCAGTCACACCAGATTTGTTCTCTAATAGCATATTAATAGCGGGATTGCACTGGCGATTTCTGGGTGTCTGGGTAGCCAAAAATCCGATCCAGTTTTAGTGATATGGGGGAAAATTAAATTTTATTAGAAAATGCTCTTTAAAGCTAATATTTTCGAAAATGATCTAGTCTATGACAAAAAATTACAAATTTCAAAAACACGAACTTATTAGGCAAAACACTTCTTCGAGAAGGTTTATTTATTTTTTTAAGGTCTTTTTCCGGGCCCCCGAGTTTGGCGTAGTAGGTAGCGTGCCTACCTCCTATACCAAACGTCGCGGGTTCGGATCCCAGGCAGTCCGATGATTTTATTTAAGCCATTTGGATACCAGATGGCTTAAATAGAAATGCCTGAACCCCCAATATATATATTACTTACAACGGTTATCGTCTAAAGTCTTAAATGGCCTGAGTTGCCGAAATGACTGTGTGAATGTGTGTGTGAGTGTGAGTGTGAATGAGAAAAAAAGTGTGAATCTTTAAAAGAAAAAAAAAAAGGTCTTTTTCGGCAACGGAGGCCATTTAGACTATTTATAGCCAATTAAATTGAAATAAATGGTCGCATGAGACGGGATGCGAACCCGCGACCCTTGGTATAGAAGGCTAACCACTACACCAAGGTCTGAGGGCTTGCAGAAAGTTGATCCCAATCTATTATCCTATCAAAATCTCGACATCAACACAAGAGAAGATAAAAAGTGGTTGTGTAGCACTGACTGGCAGCGCTGTAGGTGTGGTTGCCTACGACTCAGGCAGTCGAGTTGGCAGGAGTTTGAGAGGCAGGCGATTTATTCTCAGCCGTCGCTGAATTCGCCCTGGCACTAATCCAGGGCAGGCACAGGCACAATGGCCACGTGCACGCAGTCTTTGAACCTTTTCCCTTTCAAAACAGAGAGAGAGAGAGAGACCCACAAACGAAACTTCCTTCCTTCCGATCGATAAGATATCTACAATTTAGGTTTATTAAATTTTTGTTTTTTCTATGACTTGACAGTCATTAGACATCCCCCATACTGTGAATAACTTTTTTTTTTTAATAAAAACACTCACACTTTTTCTCATTCACACACACACACACACACACACATACACTCAGTCTTTTCGGCAACTTGGGCGATCTAAGACTTTTTACCATAACCGTTATTTATTAATATATATATCTATTGGCCCCCGGGGCTTGGAGTAGTTGATAGCGTGCCTACCTTCTATTCCAAACGTCGCGGGTTCGGACCCCAGGCAGTCCGATGATTTTATTTTAGGCATTTGGATACCAAAATCATCGGACTACCTGGGATTGGAACCCGCGACCCTTGGTATAGAGAGCCAGCACCACTAGCAACTACACCAAAGCCCGAGGGCTTTGAATAACTTTATATAGGCCTAGTAGCCTATTAGTTTGGAATATGTCCATCTTTTATGAACAGTCAGGGGGGGGGGATATAAAAATTAACTTAAAAGACCATTAAACAAAAAAAACAGGTGGGACTGGCAGCACAGCACACAACTTTCTCTTACCAAAGGTAACGCAAGTTGTGTGCTGTGCTTGTCACACCTGATTTTTTGTGTCGACATATATTTATTGATAGTTTCCGCCAATATCGATACTTGGAAATTAAAAGGACTTTTCAGGGGAGCCAAAGAACGAAAAAAAAAAAACATCCCCCCTTCCTTTTGTGACCTTTAGCCTTTGAAAGACACCTCTCAGAATTTCTAATCCTTTTTGACAAATTTGCGCAAAGTGTTGGGTTGAATTCCTTTGAATTCTCAAATATCTATAAAAAATTTGATGGCGTAAAAAAAACCCTTTTTTTGAGATAGACCTAGCATAATTTGAAAGTACAGTCAAGAGTAAAGCGTGTCATCTTCAGAGGTGACACTGCAGCTATATGAAGTGTAGAAATATGTAACAAGTGTTAATTTTCTAAGGGCAGAAAGACCCGGGTCGGCAATCTTGGCAGAATTGAAGCTTTTGTAATTAAACTACTTTTATTTGATGCCAGAGCCACAAAGGTTTCACTCTATTCGGACAATTTCTCCAGATTTGGTGCCATAGAATTCAATATTTATAAACATATATTTTGTTGGCATGGCGACTTTTCTCGTATCTTCCCGTCAACCATAAAACCAAAAATATTTTATTCATTTTTTTTTTTTTTTGTGAAGAAGGAAGAATTATTATTTTTGAAGGGTATGGAAATATTAAAGGAATCATGAAAAAGAAAGAGAAAGGGATGAAGGGATGAAGGGGTGCAGGGGTGCAGGGGTGTAGAGGTGCAGGGTGATGCACGTTGAGATGCCGCGCACGCAAAAAGGCGTGGGAGACCCGGGGCCCAGGGAGGGGAGAGAAAAGTTACTTGACGGGGTCATTAGGGGTCACACCCCTTGTTTAACACGTTGCTTTCGATAGTGTGAAAATGTCAAGTCAAAATAGCAACAGAGAGAACTCACCCCCTTTGGAAAAGGTCGACGTTATAGAATTTATAGAGCTCGAGAGAGAACTCGACTGTCGCTTGAAGCTCGGTCATACCGAGGCTCAAAAACTGTCAAAAAATAGGGTGGTCTGGGGCGGGTGCGGCCTGCTATGGGGCCGCCACCACCCGTGACCCACACGGCGGCCGCCGCCGTCCCACCAACGTCCTCCTCACTGCACCTCTCCGCATGGGTGTGCCACCCTTTAATCCAATGTCGACGACGACGACGACGACACAAACGTCGACGATGATGATGATGATGATGATGACCACCACCACCACCAACACCAGCACTGCCTACACAACAACACTTCCATTAGCAACGGTTTGCTCGCCCTCACTGCTCACTGACGAGCTAAAAGCTAACCAACTCGCCTCGCCGCCTTGACGAGGCCGACAGGGTTACCAACTCTGGAAAACAAACGCCGCCAACGCGCCAAAACTAAAATCTCTCCTTTCAACTTGCTTTCTCTTGTCTATTCAATATATATAGAGAGAAAGTATTGGATTCATGTCAAAAATTCGAGGGTCCACTGAATCGAAAAAAAGTGGATTTCGCAACATAATCTCTCTGTGTGTGTGAACAAAATATCTCAAGAACGGAAAGAGATATGAGGTCGAAATTTTATATCCAAGTTAGGCACCCCCCTGGGACGTGACACGAAGCGTTTGAATAAAATTGGTCAAAAAGTACTAGTACTTTACTGATGTACTTTTTCAGTTTTTTTCGATTTTCTCAAAATTCCCTCCAACGATTTTGATTTCAATTCATGACCAGCACGGTGCACAACTTTCTCTTACCTAAGTTGTGTGCTGTGCGCCAGTCACATCAGATTTAATTTTTTTTTTTTATTATTTATTTATTTGTTTTAATGCCAAAGGCGTCATTATTTATGACTCAAATAAATAAGCATAAAAAAGAAGTAAAAGCGAGCATTGATGGGTCCATGTTGGGTGGCGCGTTGTCTCTCTTCGCTGCGCTGGCTGCGGTTCCCGTGCCGCGTTTCCGTTTATTGATTAGAGCTAGGACAAGAGCGAGGAGGCGGGAAAATCAACACAAACGCTCTTCTTTTTTTTTATACACAATATTTACATTTGTATTTATATCTATAGATTAAATACACATTTTTAATTTTTTAATACATTATCAAAACATAAATTAATTAACGTTTGGTTTCCTTATAATCAACACATTTAGCCTATAAATAAAACAAAGGATCACATCACTTGGGTGAGAAATTGTCATTTTTTGTTTTTGCATCCGTCATAATTTCAATTTTAATAAAAAGGGAACTGAAAATGCCAAAAAAATCATCAAAGGGTACTGACAAGGGGTTTTTTTTTTATTTTTCTTCAGGGCACCAAAAAATGTTCAACTTTAGGTAAAATAAAACTAAAAGCACGAGATAGGCCTTTATTATTTATTCAGTAGCGAAGGGGGGCACTTGCCCCCGAGGCGCAAAAAAAGATCGTACGAATAAGCTGAAATTTGGGATAAAGCCTTGTTTTGGCATTCGAACTGGACTGGGATTTGGTCACAAGATATTCGAGGTCAAAGGAGCGTTTTTTTGTGATTATCTCGTTTTATATGGGAAATACGTCATTTGAGGTTATTATAGAACTTGTAGATTATAAAATTACCTACAATTTTCATTTCAAGCATTTTTTTGTATCTTCAACCGTTCTCGAGATAGAGCGCGGAGAGTGTAAGCGCGCATGCGTATATAGGGTCAAAGCGGGATTTTATTATTTAAAGCTAATAATTCAATTCAAACATTGTTATTATTATTATTATTATTTATTATCTATACTATTATATAAAAGACAATCTCTGTCTGTCTGTCTGTCTGTCTGTTTGTAACGCATAGACTCCGAAACTACTGGACCGATTTTCATGGAGTTTTTTTTAATGGGTAGGGAATTTTCCGGGGGTGGTTTTAGGCTATCATTATATCGAATTAGGGGTAGGGAACCCCCCTTTTTGGGGGTTATCAAGTACCCCATAGCAAAGCATTGGAAAACAGGATCTAACTCGCTTTATGAAAAATATATTTATCAAATCTTTAAAATGAAAAATAAAAACTCTTCCTCCCCCCTAACAATTCGACATTTGAAAAGATTTTTCCGCTCTGCGCCCCCACCCCCACCCCCTAAAATTTTATTTTTTTTATTTTTCATTCGATTTTAATAAAATTTAAAATGACGCTTTCTTAGGGTGTAAATAATTGAAAAATGGTATTTTAGACATCAGAAAGTTCAATCACCCCCTGACCCCCCTGAAATTTATTTTTCATTCGATTTTAATAAAATTTAAAATGACGCTTTCTTAGGGTGTAAATAATTGAAAAATGGTATTTTAGACATCAGAAAGTTCAATCACCCCCCTGACGGTTAAAGATACAAAAAAATGCTTGAAATGGAAATTGTAGGTGATTTTATAATCTACAAGTTTCATGATAACCTCAAATGACGTATCTCCCATAAAAAACGAGATAATCACGATCTCGAATATCTTGTGACGCAGACACGAGAGGACATTTTTGGCCAATTTGCAGCTTATTCGCCAAAATTGCGCAGTTTGCACTTATTTGACGACACGTTTGGTGTTTGAGCACACAAAGGATAAATAAAATTCCTCGTGTTTTTAGTTTTATTTTAATCATGTTTCAATTAGGGCCGACGGCTAGCAGTTTAAATTTAAAAATAATTATGATTGCATCGAACAGTGGCGTAGCGAGAAGGGGGCAGGCAAAGGGTCCGCAGAGCCAAGCAAGATTTTTTTATATTTATTTATGCAAGTAGAAAGAAATTAACGAAAGATAAACGGGGATAGAAATAAAAATAAACGAACAGCAAACAAAATAAAATTTGAACATCCTGTTTCCCTCTCCTCTTCTCTAGATTTGTTTTCAGAGGAGGGGGGGATGAAATGGGAAATGATGTTTAACCTGAGAGTCAGACTGTAATTTTAGAGGCAAACAAATTTCATAGAAAAAACATTAAAAAAAAATGCTTTTATTTAAATTGAACTAAAAAGAGAGAATTGTTCTTGGAATGGAAAAGAATAAGTACAGGTGCAGCAAATGAAGAGAGCCTTTGGATGCCAAATGCCGAAAAGGAGACGTTTCGGACAAAATTTATTCGTCCATCTTCAGTCCTCGTTGGCTTATAAATTAATTAGGCACAAAGTTGTCATTGTTGTTTTGGCATGGACAAATAAATTTTGTCCGAAACGTCTCCTTTTCGGCATTTGGCATCCAAAGGCTCTCTTCATTTGCTGCACCTGTACTTATTCTTTTCCATTCCATAACATCAACAGCAACTTCTCTTCGAATTAGAGAATTGTTCTTGTTAAAATTGATGAAAAAAAAAGCGTGGGGCGCTCATTGATAGCTTAAGAAATTGTCTATTCTTAGAGCCTCGGAATCCCCTCGACGCGACCCACGCTTTTATTTTAAGTCATAAATTTTCAACAATTTTAACAAGAACAATTCTCTAAATTTTAATAAAAGCATTTTTTTTAAACAGTTTTAAAAAAAGAGTCTTCAAATAAGTACCACATTAGTTTGGTCTAAAAGTATTCAAAAAATGAACCTTGAATATCAAATTACACACCTCTAGCTTATCGGGAAGTGTCTTTGACCACACCTTTAGCCGGGGGGGGGGAGTTTTTAGAAAAATTCTCTGTACATTTATTTAATTAATTAATCATTGCCGATGATGACATAGTTATTTAAGACCTATGAATTCTTAGAAGGCTCATGATTAGGGAGGTCCTTATTATTTATAGAGGTCAAATCTTTTTTTTTTTTTTTAAAGTGAAACTTTTATTTTATCCTCTCAAATTTTTTGGCTCTTCTATCAGCATGTCGCGTTACAAGTCATGACGTCACAATCCGTGACGACAAAAATAAGAAAGTTGAAATTTAATACTGTATATAACGAATTATAAAAAAAATAATTGTGAGATTTAATAATTCAATTTTTGAATTGATAAAATATAATTTTTTAAAATAATTTAAAATGATTCAAATCTTCAATCTCTCTATATATATATATATATATATATAGATATAATAGCGGTGTGTCCTTCTGTCTGTCCTCCCGAGCCAGCTGGCGGGGGGTCCAGGGGGACAAAGCCCCCGCGGCGCGGCTAGTTACTAAATAAATATTGTTCACAGTTTTTAATATGACTCTATTGATTTCCATTATTATTCATCATTTTCCAATTGTTAAGTTATTTTTAGAAATTTAGTAGACTACCCGTAGATCTTTTCCATTGCATTAAAAAAAACAATCCCTACAAAATTTGAAAACAGAAACACGTGACCTTTGAGAATTTTCAAAATTTTCTTAAAACCTTTACAATCGATAGTTAATAAAATACAGCAGATGGACGTATTTTGCTTTGTATATTGACAAAATAAAAACACAATTCATGGATGTGAGATGCATTGTTTTGTTCTATATATATTTGATGTCATTCATTGACTTTAAAAAAAATTTTCCCGTCTTTCGCATTAACTGTATTAATATATCTATTTTTCATTTATGATAAAGGCTTTTTGTTCTTAAATTAAATTATTTCAAAAATAGATTTAAATGGATTTCCTTTTTATTTATACTAATAGAGTTAATGCGAACGGCGTCAATGAATGACGTCAAATATATACAGTACAAAACAATGCATCTCACACCCGTGAATTGTGTTTGTATTTTGTTAATATACAAAGCAAAATACGTCCATCTGCTGTATTTTATTAACTATCGATTCTAAGTTTTTAAAAATAAATGTATTTTAACTTGTGTCAATTTTGATCATAGGTCCTGAGGAAGGGCGCGCCCGCATCCGAAACGTCGGCAATCGAAATATGTCCGATTTCTTTCCTGGCTGCCAACCTACTCATATCTGTTATAGTATAGTTCAGCCATCATCTTATATTTGAAATACTTGTTAAGGGTATTTTGCCCAACTCTGATTATAGGGGCGCCCCTGTCGCCGGTTTCTAAAATAAATGATTTAACAAGGTGTTTACCTTCAATTCGATCGACGCCCCTCTACAAGAGCGTCCTCTGGGGAGAATGTTTTCGTTTTTAAATCTTTTTTGGCAGTTTCAGTCTTTTCAACAAACTTTGTTGTTAAATTTCTTGTTTGTCTTTGCTACTCCATTTAAATGACGCCGAAGACGACGCCCATGTTGTTACATAACATAACATAATATTATGGTATTTAAAGTAAATTGACCAGATATTGAAATTTTCCTTTTCTTGATGTCTATCCCTATAAAATAAACATAGGGGGGAGTGAATGAAAGATCAAATATTAAAAAGCATGAAAGGAGGACGAATGAACGGATATCTTTGGAGAAAACTTCAAACACACACACACACACACCCCAACACACAAACATTGAACGTTCATTGATTCTCTTCTCTTCTCTTTCAATGGACCTCGCACACAAAATAGGTTTCAAAACTGCACGGCGTATCGTTCCACTTGAGTCCCTTGCCATCTCGATTCCACAATTCAAGACAATGCTCTTCTTCGCCGTTCTCGTAGCGGAAGTTATTCGGCTCCCCGGTGTTCCAGTTAGTGAAGGTCACAGGTCTTCCTGTCGCCATCCAGAAGAATGAACCCTCGTCGGCCTGGAACACGAATAACGCATTTGTTGCTTGCGAAATAGAGATTTTGTTGTTTTTTGTTTTTTTGTATTCCTTTTAAGCGTTTGGGCAGGAAATTATTTGAAGGCCTAAAGAGTTTTAGCGCAGTTCAAAGAGCATCTTTAAAGGAATATTTATATAAATAATTTGGTAATAAATAAATGTGCCTGGACCCCAACATGAATCGTATCTAATGAGCATCCGATCACTTGAGTCGGAGCAACGAGCAGTCGAAACAAAATGTCTCCCTCTTCTTTTTTTTAAACACTCACACTTTTTCCATTCACACTCACACTCACACAGTCTTTTCGGCAACTTAGGCCATTTAAGACTTTGACGATAACCGTTATTTATGAATTTATCTATATTGGGGTCCAGGCATTCTTATTTAAGCCTTTTGGAATCCAAAATGTGGTCTATAATTAAAAACTTTCCTTAATATTTCGGAGACCTATCGGCACTCCTTCTTCACCTCCTTCACCACGTGAGCCCCTTCCTTACATTTAAATCGCTTGGAAGCGAAATAATTAATAATGGTCGCTTCCAAGCGTTTTAATCGTAAGGGGATACGTGGTGAAGGAGGGGAAATCCACTGAAGAAGGAGTGCCGATAGGTCTCCGAAATATTACCTTGAAAACTAATAAAAATATTTGCTGGAAATTTAGCGTCTTTCTTCCATCTCATAATAATATAAATAATGCGTAGGCGATCGATCAGGGATGAAAGTCGGAAGGAAAGGCAGCCAGGATTTTATCTTTACAAAATATATAGTTTCGGCTTTAGTTAAAGTCATCTTCAGAGCTGTTAGTTGTCATTATATGCATATATTCAGTTTTCACTTTTGATATAGCTAACATTAGAAAAAAAATTTTTGTTTAAGAAAAAACTTTTTCTTTCTTCTGCCTAATGAGACAATTGACTCCAGCCAGGGCAGTCCAAAATCATCTGATGATGGAGTGCAGAAGAGAAAAAGTTTTTTCTATTATTACCTATAACAAAAGTCAATACTGAATATATGCATATAATGACAATTAACAGCTCTGAAGATGGCTTTAACCAAAGGCGAAACGTCAGCTGTTAAATATATATTTTTAACCCTGGCTGCACTTTTCTTCCCTGATCAAAATCAAAACACCCTTAATATAATGGGTATCGTTAAAGTCTATATGGACTAACAAGATGCTGAAAATATTATTGGGCGATAGCACGAAGGTTTGTCGGTTTTCAAAAAGGGAAATTCGAAAACGGGTTTTTGACTTAGCGCACGTTTCAACTGTTGGTTTTTGTGGACAGAAGATCTCTTCTCGATTAAAGGGTCCAAATGGCCTCAGATGCCGAAAAAAAGAGAACATTTTGAGAACCCCTGAAGCAAGAACTAGTAACTGTGATATGCACTGGCGGATCTACGCAACTAAAATTAATTCATAAAGACTTGATGTATGGAACATTTCTTCAAGTTTCGGATAGGGCGATTTGAAGATGTAAGTATGTCTTTTTTTATCCGAAAAAATTCGAAACCGGTTGGATAGAAAAATGAAAACTGAAAACGGGTTTTTGAAAAGGTCGGTTTTTGTATAAACCCTAGATACCGGTAGGTGCCTCAGCGGAGGCGACGAAACCGAGTAGCAGGTACTTTTAAGCAAAATGCTTTCGATGAACAGACAGACAGAGATTTCAAGAACATACCGAGTTGGTTGAAAATAAATAATAGGCCTACAAAAATCGACAGCGATGCTCGCCTCGGCGTTGCTGTTTTATGCCCAGTTCTGTTGCTTTTGCTTTCTTTGACATCAATTAAAATTCTTTCTTTTTTTTTATTTTTTATTTAAATGCAGCTACGTATGGAATGCAAAAAGGGGCAATAAGTAGCTCTTATGTAATTCGAGATTAAATTCCTTTTTAAACGGAATAGTTTTATGATGAAGTAAACAAACACATAACATATAAATCTGGTGTGACTGGCCACACAACTTTCCCTTACCTGCTAGTCACACCAGATTTTTTATTATTTTTACTTTTCGCCGATTTAGAATTTTTTTAATTTTAATCCAACTCGGTTTTTGATGAAATCGATTCAGTTTTTATTTAAATAAACAACTGCGCATGCGCGGTCCGTTCTAGGGCAGATCAGCAGTAAATCTTAAAATGCAATTCGATTGTGCTTATAAATTAGAATTTTTTGTTTATTCGTAGTTGCTGTTACTAGCCACGTGTCCCCTTGATTGGTTATAAAAAAAAGATCTGTCACGCTAAAAATGCATTCAAAGTTTACAAGTCACGAATCAGAATTGGCTCGACTCTAAAGCTTTTACTTAGGCACCTTGGAAAGAGATGTATAGGGTGCAAATAAATCTTATCAAATATTACGAGCATAATCCCTCAGGAAAGGTCAAAGGGAACAAGAAACAGAAAACTTTACAAATTCGAGTTGAAACATGTTCTAAATTCAAATATTCAAATAAAACACTCGATTATATGTTTCAGGAAAGAAATGTGTGTCGTGTCGAATGGAAGGAAATTCGTTTTTACTTTCTCTTACCTCTAGATGTGTCAATATATAGAGAGCGAAAGTATTGCGATCATGTCAAAAATTCTATGTCGAGACTTTGATAGATATGCACGTTTTGAGGTCCCCTGAATCAAAAAGAGGACTGTCTGTATGTGAACAAAATATCTCAAGAACGAAAAGAGATATGAGGTTGAAATTTTATATTTAAGTTAGGTACCTCCCTGGGACGTGACACGAAGCTTTGGAAATCGGCCAAAGAGTACTAATACTTGACTGATGTACTTTTTCAGTTTTTTTTTTCGATTTCCTCAAAATTCATTCTGACAATTTTGATTTCATAAGAAAGCTGGTAACAAAATATAAATATTTCTATAAATTTTGCACCTCGAATTCTAATGTACTGTCAGAAACTAAACATTTGTCGAGACAGCAAATCTGGTGTGGCAAACACGGAACACAACTTTGAAGGTAAGAGAACCAAGTGCGACCAGTCACACCAGATTTGTTTAAAGCCTTTTTGTCATCTAAGGCCATACGATACTTAGGCGTAAATTAATATATGTGGGAGTGCACACATATTTATTTATTTACACCTTTTAGAACCCCCTCTCCTCGGCCTAGAGGTTATCAATATTGTCAACATCTCTAACCTCTCGGCTACATCAAATTAAATAAAATTCTCATAGCTGGGAGCAATCAAATAGCAGAATAAATAAAAAACAGGAATGGTCATCAAAGAACAGGAACAAGTGTGTCAAGGCCATAACGACCATGGAAAGGTTATTCATTTACCATGGCCATGAGTGATGATTAATTCACAAAGATGCTTCTCTTAGTGCAAGTACGCACCTGATCAGTTCCTGATGTCCAGAAATGCTCATGACCAAGACCAAAGTCGCGTATGTGCTGTTCTAATTTGTCGTTCTCTTCTTGCGAGGAGATGCTGGCCAAATGCATGCCATGGTATCTGCAATATTGCGCAGCCCGGTACCAATTGGCTTTGAAGAAGATGCCCAAATAGAATCGCTTCTCGCCAAGCTTGAGCAGTGGCATCGACCAACGAGGAATTGCTGCGGCCGCTCCGCCACTACCTCCGGAATCGTCCACACAATTTGTACATTCTGAAAAAGGAGCCAAGATTGTATAAAAAAACATTATTTTGATTGGAGGAAAATTTACATTTTTGTTTAAAAATGTTTTTGGTTGATTCTATTTAAGGCCGAATAAGAGCGAAGGTGTTACGCATGTTTTTCCCGATAAGAGGGCGTTGTGTGTCATAACAAGTGTGCCCAAAAAATCAAATAATTCGAAAATTTGCCAAGAGATGTCAGAATGGTAGCTAATAATATTTAATGCATTTGGTTGATTTTCATTGATCTTTTAACAATAAATACTTTATATATTATGTACCTTTTATAAAAGCATAAAAATATATAAATATAGGTAATTAGGGGATCAGCTGTTAGACTAGCCTGCCATCTATTGCAAGAATGCTGAACTAATTTGACACTTGATTTTTAAATAAATCATTTTAAAAATTTCTTAATTAATATGTGATTAATAATAACAATAAATTCATTTAACAAAATTAAAGATTATTGGGACAGATTGTTTTTTGTATTTGCTTGATAACAAAAAAATTAATTACGATAATTTTTTAATAAGTCATTAAACAAATTATAGCTCGATGTCCCAATAATCTCTTATGAATTTAATTCTTTTAAAAAAAACCGCATTGAAAAATTCCTTATAATAGTCTAGTTTTTTTTAAAGTTCGTTTAGACGTCGCCCCTGAACCCCCTTAAGAGCTTATTTCCTGGCTGCCATTGGCATTTTTGTTTTAATTTGATCTTTTTATGATTATTTATTTGCAAATTATCCAACAGGTCCGTTCATTAAAGGAAATTTAGGTGAAATATAGCGAGCCTTTTTGAATAAATAAATAATAAAAGAAGCCGGGGGACTAGAGCGCAACAGGCACCGCACTCGTTGCTGTTAAGCAATGCCAAGCGCGGCGACACTTGGGATTGGTGACCGTGTAGAACTTCTCCCGCTACCCTAATGGCCTCTGCAGACGAAAAGGGGAATTAAAAAAATATAATAACCAATTTGTGAATTAAACAGACAGTGAAGCGATAATTCCTGTCCGATACTCGCATCAAAAATCAATCAAACGAATCTTTTATAGTTGATCTCCTTGAAATTGCACTTGAAAACACATGGGACAAATTATTATTTATATAATTAAATTTATTGCAAAAAAAAAAAAACAAAAAAAAACAGCAGGTGTGGTCCAGAGAGAGAGATTTAAATATATTAGCTGCAAAAGAATATAGAAATAACAAATTTTGGATCGGACAGCCATCGATTAGACTAAAAAACAAAGACAACGAAGTTGAGGAACTTTCCCACTCGCTAATCCTTTGCAACTTTCCCAGACATTTTTGGGCTATGAAGGGAGGAAGAGCCCCCCCCCCCCTTGTCCTTTGGAATAATGGAAGGTCCGCGGGCAGGCGGGCTCAAGCCGAAGGCTTTCAAACAAAAGCAAAGAGTAATGAAATTTGTGACAAGTTCTCTTTGGTTCTTTCTTAAATAGAATGAATGCTTCGCCACATAAAGCATCGACGTGTACCAAAAGTGAGACAATTTCGAGCAAGTATTTATATTTTGTGCTTGGACATGGGCGTAACTAGGAAATTTGGCTGGGGAGGGGGGGCATGGGACCAGATGGGCCTGGAAAGCCCCATATTTTCTCAATTTTTCTTGGGGCAAGGGGCCTTCTGGGGGGAGGGGGGCAGGCCCCCCCGACAACCCCCTAGTTACGCCCGGACCCCTCACATACGCATTTTTGATTCTTCTTGTTTCCAACTCAAATTTTAAGGTCTTTTGGCACAAATTCAACAAAGATTTTGACTCCATTAATTCCTCTTTTTTATTTCCATAAATTCGACTTTATTACTAGAACTATAACTTTATTTTTATTATTTTTTTTTTTTTCAATAAAAATTCAAATTCTTTATTAAAATGAACCCAACTTATTTAATTGTGTGCCACTGCATATTTTTTTTTCTTCTGGCTATATGTGACGTCATTGAGAATGAATTAGGTAAAGGAAAGATTTGGCGTTCATATTGGATTGATTGGAAAACTTTATTTTACAAGCTGTTTGTTCGTTTTCACTTGCTTGGCTCGGTCATTGAAAGGAAAGCGACGGACGGACGGACGGACGGACTGACGAGTTGATTTCAATTCTGGAGGATCACATTCTCGACTTTTCACTTGAATTGAGTCTCTGTCTGTCTGTCCGTCTGTCTGTTCTATCACTAGAAGGGAGCTACGATTTATTCATCTAATTACCCCCCCCCCTCCTGCTTAGATATTCGAATTGTAGCAGCCTAATATAAAGACCGGACAAAAAAAGCATAAAAAAATCTTGAATAAAAAGTGAATTAATAAGCACAAAATTTGACAAAAAGCAACTAATATAGGAAAGGGAAGGCTCGGGGAGAAGGGGGGGGGGGGCGAACCCCTTAATTGACTTTAATCAAAATAACTGTGCCCATAGGCATATAAATTCGTTTGAATGTCTCCAGAGCCTGTTGGAATTTTAAAACGAAATGTTAAAATCTGGCGTGACTGCTCGCACCAGATTTTTTTGTGTCGACAGAGTCCAAGAATATGGTACATTTGCATTTGAAGATGTAAAATTTATAAACACCAGCCGCGTCGTCCGCCTTGGGCGGCCTTCCCGTTTAGACTCGGGGGCTTCGCTCCCCCTCCTCCCCCCCTCATCGTCTGGACCACCCTCAGCTGGTTCGGGCCCGCCTGCGGCGGTATATTTTATATACATTTATAGGTAAGAAATGATTAGCTAAAAAAATTATAGCTAGATGCAAACAAAGAGTTTAAAAATATATGTAAATCTAAAAAGCAAGAATATAAAACACTTTTAGAAGTCAAAAACACTGAAGATTTTTAGAGGACAATCTCGGAATTCAGATCTAAGAGACCAAAAACTTTAAACTCTATAGGTAAGAGAAAGTAAAGGAAAAGGCGAGGGTCCACCGCAGGCGGGCCCGAACCATAGTAGAGGGTCCAGGGGGTCAAAGCCCTGCTGGCTAGACCCGGGCGAGATGCCGAAATATTTGCTTTACATGAACGTTTTTTGGCTGAATGTTTTGAATTATTTTTAAGAATTATATAAATATATGTAAAATAAGTTCAAATAAGCACGAAGGAGGTTAAAAAAGGTTACAAAGTGCAATCTCCATACAATTAGTTTTACATAATTCGTGTAGAAAATTAAATATCTAAATGGTTGCTTATAAGCACTTTGCTTAAAATCCGGTCTTTATTCACCCATTTCCTTGAATTATCCACAAAGATTTCACCCCCTCCCCCCCCTGGGACTGTCACTACCTGTATTACAAGATAGATGCATTATTTCTTCTCTCTCTCTCTTTGCTTTTGTGTAAGATCGTTAAAGAAAACTCATTTGCAAAAAAAGACTGGTTTACAAGGCCAGTGGTCAGTTGGGGTGACCAACCTGCTTAATGCTTCTCATTTGACGTTTAAATTGCATAATAAAGCCACTGGGGCCATTAAGGTGTTATACCGGGGGACGTTCCACATGCTGATTGCTTGGCATCACTTAACAGCAACGATTGTGCTGAGTGTGCCAGAGTCCCCAGCAGCTCTACAAACTACTCGAAATAACTTGGTTATTTAACAGAGGAGTTTGTGGGTGGAAGGGGCGGGCCCTGAGCTCTAGGGTTCTGGCAAATATCCCTTTTAGGGTAGATGCCGAATTTCCCTTTTCCTTTTTTTTAATATTTGCACTTTCCAGCTCCCAGAAGCCAAGGGGAGCGGAGGCAATCATTTGAATAGCAGACGGCATAAAATAAAAAGATGCCAGCCCCCACATATTATATGTCGTATTTAAATAATGAGTTTTTGTATTCATTGACTCATTTATTACCCATCAAGTAATAAAAAGCTTTCTCTGTTTGCTACCTGAATGCTTAATTTGTTAACTAATAACTCAATTAAATGCCCCAGTGATAGAGACCTCATCTCATGCTGGAGTCCAAATTTTATTTGCTCGGTGTGACTGGGCGCACCTTCGGTAATTCTGTGCTTGCCACAACATATTTTTTGTATTTAGTTTCCGGTACATTTGGATTCAAGATGGAATTTTTTTTTTATTTATTTATTTAAGGTCTTTTTCGGCAACGTCTCTATTTATTTCAATTTATTGGTAGGCAATTAAATTGAAATGAATTGTGTCGCATAGAACGGGATGCGATCTCGCAGCCTTTGGTACAGAAGACCTGCACGCTAACCACTACACCAAGGCCCAAGGTATGATGGAAATTTTTTTAAACATTCACACTTTTTTCTCATTCACACAGTCTTTTCGGCAACTTAGGCCATATAAGACTTTGACGATAACCGTTATTTATGAATTTTTCTATATTAGGGTCCAGACATTCTTATTTAAGCCATTTGGTATCCAAATGCTAACCACTACACCAAGCCCCGAGGGCGATGGAAATTTTATAAATGGGGGAAAATATTTATATTTTGTTGCCATGGTAACCATTTCTCCTACCCTTCCTATGAAGTACAAGAGTAAAGTTGTCTTCAGAAGATTTCAATGGCAAAATGAGAATATACATTTTAAAGAGCATCTAAAAAATAATTGATTTTTTAATTTTAATCAAAATCGTTGGAGCGAATTTAGAAAATCGAAAAAAAAAAAACTGAAAAAGTACATTAAAACGTGTTATGACATGAATCCAATACTTTCTCTCTCCATGTATTAACATATATAGGTAAGAGAAAGCCAAAAGCTAAGAGAAATGGCGGCCAGAGCAACGAAATATAAATACTTTCCTACGTTTATTTATAAATTTGACCTCCACAGTTTTGATGTCCTGGATATCCGCACAAAAAAAATATATATAAGTACTTCCATATACACTTTTCGATTACGGTAATTCACACCAGATTTTCTTTAAGTAATAACTAGAATTTGAGCTAAACTCAGAACCCCCCCCCCCCCCCGGCACAGGCAACTAATAAGTAGCAAAGGGGCTTGAGAAGAATGTTATTTAGAAATAGTTGGTTAGTTGATTAAAAAAAGAGCCTAACGTTCCCTATTCAAGGAGATCTTCTTTTCTAAATCATCATTTGAAACAGGCACGGCATATTTTTAGAATGACGTCACTCAAAATTGCCTTTAATAATGAAAAATGCTAACTGTTCTTTTTGTGCGAAAAGAGAGACGTCTCTAATTGTGCCAATTGAGGGTGGATGGACACTAGATTAGATAATTGGGTACAGAATATCCGTGTCTGTCTGTCGCTCTGTCCCCACCTCCTTTTCGGTGGCTTCGATGGGAAGGAATGTGACTTTAGACACTTTCTATTTCTTTTGATTTTTGCCTCTAAGCTATAGAGAGAGAGAGAGGGGAGCCACAAGTGCCACAACAAGAGGCACAACAAACAAAACATAATAAAAAGGGGATTCCCATAAAATTTGGTCACTCTACTCCATGGGGGTAACTAGGGAATTTGGCTGAGGGGGAGGGGGGGGGCAGCCCGAGTCCGAGGATCGTAAAAGAGAGAGAAATCGCTCACGTTTGGGTTTGCTGTCATGTTTGTGTATTGCAGCAACGAATATAAAACTAGAACAAAATTCGCTTTTATTAATTTTGTCCTTTGATTGAACGGAGAGGGAATTTTTCTATTTTCTTGTTGAAAATTTCTATCTTTTGAGGTCACATGTGGTGGTGTTTAATATTTAATATGCAAGAGGAGAGAGAGAGAGAGAGAGAGGAGTGAAAGTGAGAGATCCTACCTGGACCCGAGGCACTGGCAGTGAGAGTTGTTAAAAGCACAAGTAATACAAATAGCACATAGACGATGAAGAAGATGGAAAGAGGAGGCGAGGAAGGAATTCCTCCAGCTCCAGCTCCAGCATCCAATCGACGGCGACGACGAGGAGCTAGCATGGTCAGAGCACAACTGCCAGAGAGAGAAAGGACCTGACTTGACTCGATTTGACTCTAAAGGGGGAGAATAATGAGTGGGGGAAGGGAATTATTCCTTCTTCTTGCACAACCTCCAAGACAAACAGAAGAACATTCCAAGGACATTCACGAGGAGGAGGGTAAATAACTAACTAACAACATCTTCTGTTTTGATCCCCGAGAACATCCAACCTCAAGAAGTTGCATTATTTCCCATCTCTAGCTCCTCCTCCTCCTCCTGTGTTCACTACTGTAGGAGCAGGAAGGTGGTGAAGAAGGAACGCGATGCGGAGGGCAGAGGCTAGGAGAAATAAATAAAAAGAATTTGATGATTTCTTAACAAAACCATAATATTTAACAATTGGACGATGTTATGCATGACGGAACCAACCGCCATTGAGATAAGAGCGCCTGTGCATTCTTTTTGTACAAGTCATTGCCATTTGTGCAAATGGAATTCCCTTTATCTCAGATTTAGGTTAAAGGCGCTTGGTTCCTTCATGCATAACATCGTCCAATTGAATGACGTTTGACCAGGATAGATTGGTATTGGCCTAATTAATACATCATACAATTGTTATTTTGTTAAATGTTATGCATAAGGTGCGATTTGTTAAGAATCGTCATTGTGTATAGGCCTAAATTATAAAATTCTCCACAATTATTTGGTCCTGAAGAAGAGAGCGCCGAAACGTCGAGGAAATAATATGTTTTTTATTTCTTCTGGCTTGTGAGTTGGTGTAGAGTGTCTACACTTTGCCCGATTGGCCGGAGGCTTTTATTTTATTAATGGATAACATTTTACGATTTTTTGTTTATGCTCGTAGAATTCGCCTAGCTCAAGGACCCTTCACAACAACAACTGCTAGAGTGAGTGAGTGAGAATTCGATAGACGCAGGGGCGGATTAATGCAATTTTATCGGTGGGGGCGATTTTTTTTTTTTTTTTTAATTTAAGGTCTTTTTCGGCATCGAAGGCCATTTAGCCTCCGACCATGAGACGGGATGCGAACCCGGCGCGGGGGTTGGTTGCTGGGGTCTCCCAATTTACTCTCTGGGGGATGAAAATTGTTTAAATAATATCAAACAACGTCAAGGGGATTTGTGACTTGAATTGAGAGCTTAAAATAAATGTAAAAATATTATATTTTAGACGAAATTTTTCATTTTTTCTCGGAGAGGGCGGTCCTCCCCCCCCCCCTTTAGTCCGTCAGAGTATAGGCCAGTGACGGAGAAGATTGATTAAGGAGGGGGGGGGGGGTTATTTCTCTAAATGAATTCTCTTTAATTTAAATACTCTGCAGGTGCCCCCCCCCCCGCTTGCCAGGCAACTCGTGATAGAAAACCTTCTATCAGGTGTACCAAGGGTCGCGGGTTCGGATCTCGGGCAGTTCGATGTTTTTATTTAAGCCAAATGGCTTAAAGAAATATGCCTGATATATCTATATTAATAAAAATACGTTTATCTTTTAGTGTTATATAGCCTCAGCTGCCGAAAACACTGTGTGTGTGTGTGTGTGTGTGTGGGAAAAAAGTGAGTGTTTAAAAAAACAAGCAACGATTGACATATCCTGCATACCTTTGTGCTGAAAATTGGAAGCTAACGTTTAGGCTAATTAATATAATAGAATATTCTAAATGTGTTAATAGAGCAGCCAAAAAAAAAAAAGGGAAAATGATTGAATAGGACATAAGCGGACGCCGATGGATGGAACCAACAGCAAAAATTGAGAAAATGAATTTGAAATGGGGTTGAATCAAGACAAGGGGGGGGGGGGCTATTTACCCAATCAAGATGGTCTATGAAGGGGATTTCTCCCTCTGCCAGGAGGCCTTTGCCGCTTAACGCCATCACCATTTCGGGAGGGCATTAATCAATCAAAGGTAAAGGTGGTCAGTCAGTCAGTCAGTCAGTCAGTCAGTCAGTCATATGGCTGGGTCCATTAGATCATCATCATCATCGTTTTGTCCTTGCCGAGAGATGCCAAGGCCTCTAGGCTGGGTCCATTCGAATTCTTTCGTGTGGGTGTGCAAACAAATCAAACAACTGGATTTCTTGCTGCTAATCATAATATTAACGATACAAACAATAAAAAAAAAGGAAAGTTTTAATTTATAGTCATTCGGACAATCAAATAAACTATATGTAGAAGGGGGCTTTTAACAGCCTTCTTCTTTTGGGCCACCCATCCCAGATGAAACTCTGCTTGTTTACTTGGTTTATTTTATTAATTTTTATTTGATTGTTCCATTTTAGCAATTATGATAGTGCAAGCAGAGGGAGTTTAAACAAATGCCCAAAAAACATGCTGGCACTCACTCACACATGTCTATCAATCAATAATTATAAAATTTGAAACTTCGTTCGAGGGTGCTATGTTTCAGATGAAAAATTGCTTCTTTTTCAACACTCACACTCACACTCACATACACTCAGTCTTTTCGGCAATTCAGGCTTTAAACGATACTCATTGTCATTTGTTAATTTATATATTGGGATTTTAAGCCATTTGGTATACAAATGGACTGCCTGGGATCTGAACCCGCGACCCTTGGTATAGAATGCCAGCAGGCTAACCTATACACCAAGCCCGAGGGCAAACTTGCCTTTCCGAGACGTGTGTTACAGTAAATTATGCAATTGCGAATGCTTAACAGTAAATGATCACAATATGCATTTATATATATTAATACTCGGGCCTTGGTGTAGTGGTTAGCGTGCTGGCCATTTGTTCCAAGGGTCTTGGGTTCACATCCCGTCCCAGGAAAATTTATTTCAATTAATTGGATACCAATTATAAATGGTCTCGGATGCCGAAAAAAGTCTGGTGTGATTGGGATACAGCACACAACTTTCTCTTACCTTTGGTGAGAAATTGTGTCCAAAATTCAAGATGTAAAATTTATAAACGGGGGGGAAATATTTATATTTTGGTACTATGGCGGCAATTTCTCCTATCTTTCCTATCAAGTACAAGAGTAAAGTGGCCGATTTAGTTCAAATTTGGGAGACAATCTTTAAGCACCCAAAGGAACAACATTCCGCCGCCCGCGGGGCTTCTCTTATAACAAGTGGCACCCTCAGCAACTCCGAGTTTTGCAACTTTGTTGACTATTTTTTTAAAAGAATTATCGATAATTTGTAAATGTATTCAAGCAGTAATTATAAAATTTTGTAATTTTATTATGTTATTGAGGAAATTTTAAATATTATCGCTTTATGGCTTCTACGGTGTCTGTGAATGCATCGGGATGTTCGTTCGGTTTATGGCGATCAAAGGTTGTTTTTGTAATTGAATTTTGATGCACATGCCACTTTAAGACAGATGATAGTTGGGCAAGATTAAATCCGATGAGGCCACCTGCCTGGCGAGGCCTAATAATAATTTCGTTGGTTTCTGGTTTAAAAGGTCAGCCATCAAATGAAAGATGAAGGATGCAAAGGCGATTGCAGAGAAATGGATGGCCGTGAAAACCCTGAGATGCGTTAACTAGCCTGCCTGCGTCTCCCATGCAGACAAAGACCTCCACTAATCGATAAATGGTTATAAAATACCTTCTTAATGCTTTTCGGATTCGATTTTTCATAGAGTCCATGGATTCCCAATGGGAAATTGTGAGCTTCGCCATTTAGTCCATCGATGTAATGAAAAATAGGGAGGGGGTAGCTGGAATATTCCCAAGTTAATGAAATATTTACAAGCTATTTAGTTAGGGATAGTCTATTCAAAGTCCTTGATCTCAAGGACCTCAAAAATTTGGACTTTTTTCAGTTTTTTGCTTATATTCCATATTTTGTGCACCATAGCTCTATACAAATTTGTAGATGATTAAATTTGCTAAAACTTGGTACATAAAAAGAATTTGTAGACCAAATATTAACCGAGATACGGAATTATTTATATATTTACTCACACTTGTTTATACATCTTTACAATATTTATACAAAAAAAAAAGTAAAAAATCTTTTGTAAAAAACATGAGAATGTACGGGGAAAATGGCTTTGGCCAAGTACCCTTTGTATAATAAAAAAAAAATTAAAAAAAAAAAAAAAACGAGATACGGCAGATCAAAATTTGACAGATTTTCTCGAAATGTAAAATTTTAACCGGCCGTATCTCGGTTAATATTTGGTCTACAAATTCTTTTTATGTACCAGATTTTAGCAAATTTAATGCTCTACAAAGTTGTATAGAGCTATGGTGCACAAAATATCCATAGTTTATGGAATATAAGCAAAAAACTGAAAAAAGTCTAAATTTTGGAGGTTTTTGCCCCTTCAAGTTAGCACAGGGTCCTCGAGGTCGAAAACTTAGGACTTTGGATAAACATCGAGGTGCATCTGGGATCCATCTGGGTGTATGTAGCATTAGAGGCGTTATTGGGTCGCTGGTAAATAGTCAGCGTTATCAAATCCTGGCAAATATTTCCAAATGTTATTGGAAAGTCTTCGAATATGCTTCATGGGAATCTCTACAATTTTTTTTAAATATTGCTGTAGCCTATATTCCTAAAATTATAGGTTGTTTCAAATTTTTTGTTTCTTCGTATCAAATAAATTTTGTTTTAAGCTCTAATTAATAATTTAGCTGGCAACTACACATTTAGTGATGATAAATCTTTCTTTTTTTTGCCTTTAAAATGTAAATAGTAAATCAAAATAATTCACGCGCCAAGGACGTGTGAGTGAGCATGGACGACGCTATTACGACATTAAAATTAATTTTGTTTCATTCAACCGCCAGAGAAAAGGAAAATAGTAGCAATTCACGGATTGGCTGCAAGGAAGGCTCAAAAATGTCCCTTAATTGAAAAGCTTTGGGTGGGCCCAGCAGTGGCGGATTAAGACAACATAAGGCCCCGGATAACAAAAATGTCTGTGGAAAGGTATTATAAATGCGAAACGTTGTTTTAATTCCTTACATGTATTTTGAAATTAATTAAAATAATACAAAAGAAAAGATGTTTTAACGTAAAGTGATCAACAAATCAATAACCTAAAAGACTCTCATTTAAGGTCTTAATATTTATTTGTTGTCCATTATCGGTGGAACAAAATGACTATTGAATGATGTTATTTGTCTGTTTACATAAAACTGATAGCTACACCTAATATGAGGGGAAATATTCATTTTACAAAATAATTGAAGGGGTCGGGCGAATATAGTGCCAACCCACAAATATATAGTTCTGAGATATTTCAATTTTAAACTTTGTAAACAAACAGAAACCAATAGGAATTTTGATTGTTCGCTACACAAATAGTACAGACTTTTGCACAATTGATGGTGCTGAAAAGTCGGGTTTGTCATAATTGAGGGTTAGCACTATATTCGCCCGACCCCTTCAATTTATCTATTGAATTTCATAAGTCAATTGATAAATATTTTATAAAAATGAAAAGAAATTTTATATCACGATCGAGGAAATCAATTTTGGAGTCCCTTGCTTATGATCCGCCACTGCTTGGGCCTCATCTCCCTTTTTGAATAATCAAAGCCTAATAATTACATAATTAAATCTCTCAAAAGATAAAGGGGAGGATGTCGGCTTCTACAAAGAAGATCCGTGTTCAAACCCTGGGCGTGAGGGATTTTTCATTAAATAAAAAAATATTTACTTAATGTAAACAAATCCTCAAGCAAGCCCTGGATTGGAATATAGGATCTCACCATAATAGCCCCCAGGCAACTCTACGAGGAGAGGGAGCTGCTGTGACATCCCGTCCTGTGGAAGGGACGTAAAGAAGGTTCCCTCTCAGTGATGCATTCTTCGAAAGGAGTCGGTGCTGAGGGAGTCCCTCCTCAACTAGGACATCCTCCATGGCATAGAAGAGGTTGGATATAAGGAAACAGAAATAAGGATTAGTTCACTAGATAGAGACAAAAGCAGAGGAGGAGGAGTTAGAGATAGGAAATAATGCAACTTCACGGGCTGCTGGTAGATGGCCGGTTGGGTTTGAGGTGTGTGTCTTCGTGCACGAAAGCACCTCGGGTAAATAAACGGGGATCCCGATAGGGATTTCAAATAATATAATTAATTGACTATCCTGGAGATATCTGATTTTATAAAGCAACTTCTGAGGATATGTGTAATTTTTTTTTTTTTTTTTTTTTTTTGCAAAGAAGATTAAAGCAGGATGTCGTAATAGAAGGGAAAATTGACAAGAGAAGAGAAAAGAGAGGCCAGCGAGAAGAAAGCTTTTTTGCAACGTGCAAACAGACACGCAACAAGCTCCCCATTTGGGAATTTGAGAACCCGAGGATTTTTCCTGGAATCTCCATATAAGAGTACAAAATTTCATTTCGATATTTGAACGAAGAAGAAAAGGGGAGACAGACAGACACTCCGCACTTAGTAGCAAGGGTGGATCCAGGGGTGTTTCTCAGGGGGGGGGTAATTACCCCCTTTACCCCCCCCCCCCTTGTATCCGCCCTTGCTTAGTAGACTGGATATTTTTGAGATCGAATAAGCAAATAACACTAGTCGACGAAATAATTCCTTCAGATTCTTAAGTAAAATGACCTCCTGAATCCAAATATGACCTCCGTTTTCCCCCACCACGGACCGTTTTCGGGGGGGAGCCCTCTACTTATTTCCACCTTTTTTTCTTTAATTTTAGGGCCATGAATTAAATTTGGAGGGATCGAAAAGAATAGAAACGTTTCTTCAGATGGTCTAGAGAGGTGAAAAGTTCAAAAATATGAACATTTGGGTCCAAGGGGGGGGGGGGATGTGGGGGAGGATTTTGTCCCTTAAATCACAAAGAAAAAATCATTAAAAATGATCGATTTTTTCTGTTTGTTCCCTACTTTTCTACATTCCTCCCTCAACATTCCTTAATAAAAATAAAATATAGGATAAAGCGAGTCAGGTGTAAGCGGCGATTCCTAAGCACACGCAAGAAAAGAAGTAAGATATTCACAGCTCCACGCTGCCCAGTTGGTCAAATTCGCAAATATTGAAGAACATAAAAGAATGCGTATATATAAATTTAAATTTGTAAATATCCGTCCAAGAAACTTTTTTCCCATTCACACTCCACACACACACACACATACACACAGTCTTTTCGGCAACTTAGGCCATTTAAGACTTTTTACGATAACGGTTATTTCATTATAATATCTATTGGGGGTCCAGGCATTCTTATTTAAGCCATTTGGTATCCAAATGTCTTAAGGTTAGCATGCTAACCTCTACACCAACTACTACCTACAGCCCCGAGGGCAAAAAGATAGAATTCGACCGACTGTGCAACGTGAAGCTTCACCCGCTTTATCCTATATCCTATATATTTTTGTTGTTGTTGAGGAAAGTTTAAAGAAGGTTGAGGGGGGGGGGGGGGTTGTTAGCTCCAAAATGTAGAAAAGCAGTGAAAAAACTTCGAAAAAAAAAACAACAGAAAAATCGATCATTTTTAATGATTTTTGTGTGATTTAAGGGACAAAATCCCAAATGTTATTGTTTTTAACTTTTCACTTCTCTAGACATTCTGAAGAAATGTTAAGGCGAAAGTATTCCATTTCGTCCCTTCAAATTTAATTCATGGCCCTTAAATTAACGAAAAGGGTGGAAAAAGTAGGGGGTTGTCTCCCGAAAACGGTCCGTGGTGGGGGAATTTGGATTCAGGAGGTCATTTTACTTAGGAATCTGAAGGAATTATCTCGGGGCTTTTTTTGTGGCCGAATAGAGTAATCTTGCTCTGGCCGAAAGTCAAGGAACAGGGAATGCTTCAAAGACATTCTTGAAATTATATTTTTTCTTTTTCAATTCAAATTAAAATTTGAACGTAAATCAATCAATCAATCAAGATGGAATGACAATACAATCAATCTCTAAATTCTATTTTTTCTTTTTTCAGAGGACGTTCCCTGGCGGTGATAGGACGTCACGCAACAACAGCAAGTAACGTCTGGGCGGGGATTTGAACGAACGCCCTTCGCTCTGCTCTCTCGTGGCAAAACTAGAATAGAAATCTCCTCAGAGGCCAAGGACAAAAGACACAAAGAACCTTGCTCTCTCTCTCTCTCTCTCTCTCTCTCCTTTATGTTGTGTTCCAATTCATAAATTCTTCAACTATTAATTAAAAAAAAAAATTTATATATATATTCAAATGTCCGTCGTCGTCGTCGATGTCGTCCCTGGAGGGGTGAAATAAATGAAATTTCGCAAAGATTTATGAGAATCAAGATCTTCTCTTATCAATGAACGCTTTATGCATAGGGGGGGGGGGGGGGGAGAAATGAACGTTTCCAGTGAGAAGACGATGGAGCAGAAAGGGCAGGGAGGTGTTCTAATCACACCAAAAAGAGCAAGTGGTGTGCTCACTCACTGGGGGTCATTTTTAAGAGAGGTAAATAACTCAAGGCAATCAACCAAACAACAGGATATCTAGGTACGTAATCGGCACGATTCACGATTGTTTGTGTACTCTACATACCTGAGAGCTAAATATTAATCTCTCTGTTTTGTTTTCAGAGAGTAGCGCTGCGCTAAATGTCTCTGCACCCACACACTGAGCTTTATATTTCTTTTATTTATGCGACGCACTTTTTCAAACAAAATATTGGCTATATATGTATATAGTTTTGAAAGATTTCGGGGGGGGGGGGGGGGGTTTCGGCCCCCCTGATAATAGGTATATGCCTTATTACAGAAACCTCTGGCGAATGGGAATCTCAATCTTATATGAGTCACCAGCTTATAAAATTAATTTAAAACATTAAATTTGATTGGCATTTATGTTGACACAATGTTTCTTGTTGAACATCTAACATCTCAACACCTACGACGCCACATCCCCATTGGCTGAACAAAATTCCCTGCCACTTTCTTTTCCCCCCTGTTTGTTGTTGTTGTTGTATTGTTGCTGAGTCATTACAAAATAATGGAATAATAAAAAGAACCTTTAGCTTTAATTATTTTAATTTTCTTTTCTTTTCTTTTTTTTGTAACATAAAATGTTAAAGTTGTTATCAATTTTTTTATTTTAATGAAATTGTGGATTCATTTTTCTTAATGAGATTGTTACGGTCGGTGAATGAATTACGTAACTCTGTTCTTTCTCTAAGAAAGGATTTTGTTTGTTTCAGGTGCATTTTCATTCTAGTAAGCGAGAAGAAAAGGCGCTGCTTTTGATGTGAATAAATGAAAATCTTACGAGTAATAACGTCATATCTCACTAAAATCCTCTGGATAGCAAAGAATATAAATAAATATGCCTCAGTGGGGGGGGGGGGCACCCACATGCGTGTATATCGTTAAACAATGTGGCCTAAGATGCCGAAATTCCATGTTGGCTGCAGCCGCTGGCCTTTTTTCTATATATTCGCGGCTGTGGCAATTTTTCGATAATTTTTTGCTTAAAAAATGAAGTTTTTTTTTTTTTTAATTTGATTTTCGAGTTAATTAATCAGGACTTTTTTATTTATTCTATTAGAGTTTTTCTTTCTACACAAATTGACATCACATTTAGCCTGATCTTATTGGCCGTTCGGAATCTACAGTGCTTTAAACTTTCAAATTAGAATTTACCGCAGCGCGGTAAAGTGAAATAATAGGAAAAAAATAAATGGTGAACTCATTCTTTCTAAGCGGATATTCAACATAATTATACCTCTTAAGACATAGGAACTATTCAAGCCGCAAACTTTTTCGTGCATGCCCTCCCTACCCGGCCACTCTACATACAAGCAGACGTTGTCTATGAAATAATCGAGTTTGAAATGAAATCTTGAAGTTTGTTTTGACGTGTCAACGTCTCAGAATGCAGATGTAGGGAGGCATGCACGAAAATATATTAATGGATAAAAGGAAAAGGAAAATTGCTCGTTATCGGCTCGAATAATTCCTCTCTCTGTCTATAATTCTGTTGAATATCCGCTTAGAAAGCATGATTCTTCAGTTAAAGGTATCACCATTTATTTTTTTCCTATTATTTCATTTTACCGCGCGAGAGCGCGCAGCGGGAAATTCTTATTCGAAGGTTTGTAGATTCTGAATAGCCAATCAGATCAGACTAAATGTGATCTCAATTTGTTTGTTGAGTGTGGAAGTGGCTGTGATTAATATCTTAAAAGAATGGCAGGAGGTAGCAGCCAGGAAGCAGCGTCTCCAAAACAATGAAACTCCCAGATGTTCGCGTCGTTTCGGTCCAAATTTATTTGACCATCATCAGGCAATCAGGAGTTGTCATAGGTAAAATTGTAAGTAATGAGTTACTTCCTCACATATCTAAGCCTTCGATTGCAGATGAGCAAAATTTTTAATGTCATTAGCAAGTCCGAAGCAACATATGACAACTCCTGATTGCCTGAAGATGGTCAAATAAATTTGGACCGAAACGTCGCGAACATCTGGGAGTTTCATTGTTTTGGAGACGCTCCTTCCTGGCTGCTACCTCCTGCCATTCTTTTAAAAATTGATCTCAATTTGTGCAGAAAGAAAATCTCTATTTGAATATAAAAATAAAATCACCATGAATAAACTCTAGAATCAATTGCCTTTAAAAAAAAAACCTCATTTTTAGGCAAAAATATCGAATTCCGCAATGGACATGATAAAAGCCATATTTTTAGAAAGCTTGGTTGAATTCCCTGGATCTTTTTCCTTTTTTAGATATGACGTCATTTTCCGCGGCGGGAAATTCTTTTTGCGAATAACTTGTCAACCCCTGGACGGAGCTCTTTGAATAAAAGAGTTCTAGCACTTGACTTTTTTGCTCAACATGCGACTTTGATCTCGAAAATGTCTCCCCTTGGCTGCAGTTAAGAGAATACCTTGATCGGAGGCTCGGAGGTAGGCGACGTGTTCTGATTCCCCGCCCTGGAGGCTTTCGTCCTGCTGCTGCTGCTGCTGCTCTGACACAAAAACAGGCAGAGGACGTGTCGGCGTTCTTTGATGTTGGGGGAACAATCGCCTTTGCAAGAACTGAGCGACGATTTGCTGAGTGACGCGATTCTCATGTTCCAAGTCTGGATAAACAAAAAATTCGATTTAATTTGTGTACGGGGGGGGGGGGGAAGAAATACAAAAACATTCTGGCTAGGGAAAGTATTGAGGCGAGATCTTGATGGAAATACACGTTTTGAGTTCACAAAACGTAACAATGGAAGTACTAGTACTTTTCTGATGTACTTTTTCCAGTTTTTTTTTCGATTTTCTCAAAATCCACTCTAAATGATTTTGATTAAAATTCAAAAATCAATTATTTTTTAGATTCTCTTTAAAATGTATATTCTCATTTTGCTCTCAAAATTGTTTGAAGCACACTTCACTCTTGAAATATAAATTCACACCTTGGCACAAAAAATCTGGTGAGGCAAGCACAGAAATAAACTTGCAATTAAGCAAGAAAAATGTGTGTCCCACCAGATTTTGGGATAAAACACGAGGTGATATGTTTCACTTTTGAAACAATTCAATTAAATAATGTTTCAACTAGAGCCAACGGTTTAAATTTAATTTTTTTGTTCTTTCGATTAACGCTCTGAGCGTTACTTCGTGTGAATCGATAAAAATAAAATTAGGTTAACTTAATAAATTCGTAGCAGGAGGCGAAGACACGCATTTAGGAGGGCAATAAAAGGAAAAGAATGAATATTTATGAAGGGGGGTGGGGGCGCGATGGAATCAAAGAAAGCACGAAAACTATAATCTCTTATCATAATCCCGCCTAGCGGGAAGTCAGCCAGCCATAAGCAGAGTCCACTAATGGGGAATCTCGAAAAAAAAAAAAAAAACTTTTATTCATATTATCTAGGAGAGAAGTGAAACTTCTAGCTCTCGGATTAGCGCTAACTTTTCAAAAATATAAAATTATTAAAAAATAATAATATTGCTTGTATAAGTGCATATATTGTACAGTGAGCGTCACAATTAAGTCCACGCCTTAACTATATGGTGTATAGTGAAATAAATTTAATGACCGAAAATGTAAAACGTAAAAATCGGGTACAGATTATTTTATTTTACCTTTTCAAATTTAAAATTATTTCACAATATACGATATACTTAAGCTATAAGATGGGGACTTAATTGTGTCGCTCACTGTACTTTCTTCTTTGTAACTGTTGACATAAATGTTTTGCTTACCCAGGTAGGAAGCCTTGGCTAAGCATTGGGCGAGGCTTGGGCCAAGCCTTGGCTGATAACAATGTCCCCCCAGCCTTGGGAATCGAAAACGGGGGAACAAAAATCCAGGGAACAAAATTTTTGTGGTTTTGTTCTTAATTTGTTCAAAGCCTTTAGGCTCCCCATTGGGCCAAGTCTGGGTCGAGGCTTGGCCCAATGGTCACTACCCAATGATACTTGGCCCAAGGTTCGGCCAATTGTCAGCATTGGCAATTCCTACCTGGGTTAGATATTCTCTTTAAAGGTACTGAGAGTAACTAGAGCGCAGCATGTGCGTTTAGATTTCTGCCTTTTTCTGCCCATCTGATTGAACATCTTTGGACCCTCAGAGAAGCCGTAGCTACGCCCATGAGGGTCATTGTCGTATCATTAAACGCTACGCCTGAGGGGAAGAACCGGGAGAATCTGCAATTAATTCGCCTGCCGACGTTCTTCGATTCCAGCAGCATTTATTTACTCTTTGAGCGGCAGTGGAGATATTATGTTAATTTTGAGATTGCCAAAGGTTTGGAGAATAAATCCCTTTCTCAGCGGGATTTTGAACATGTTTGAAAAAGCAGCAAATATCGGGAAGGAGATTTTCTGTAAATAGGGAAATGACCTTTTGCTTGTTCTAGGAAATAGAATTTAGTTATATTCTGCCGTAACGTGTTATAACTAAATAATTGTATGCTATTAAACATAGCTAAGAGAGAATCGCGGTGCAATTGAGAGCGGGATTATTTCAATTTAGAAGAAGATGTGGGGCTGAGCGACGCGTTGGGCAATCTCTTGGGTGTTGAGAAGGTCAATCAGTGGACCAGCGATGAGGTAATCGGCGGGCGGCGGGGGCGGATGAAAGTGAAATTCTGGACTTGACCCACATTTCCGAAGCACACAATGGACACTCAAGGACGATGGACGTCGACGACGACGACGACGCAGTGGGTATTATTCTTTACACGCGATTGCAAATTTCCTGACAAACTTGCCAACATTTGAAAACCATTTAGACCCCATCTCTATTTATTGGTAGAAATTTTTGCGAACCCGCGACCCTTGGTGCAGAAGGCCAGCACGCTAACCCCTACTCCAATAGAATTAAAATCCAATTGCTCTGAGTCACAAATCTCTATTTTTCTGCAAGACAGACGAACATTCTCTTATTATCAGGGCTCTTACGTAATCAATAAATAATATTTTGGTCATCAAATATTTAAAATCCTTTCAACTTTCATAATTTCAATTGCGTATTTAAACTAATTACGAACTGAATTTGTTTTCACAAACAGAAGAGGAAGCGAGAGAAAAGGGAATTTGAAAACAAGAGGGTTTGTCAAGCAAATAAAAGGGCTTGGCGTAGTTGGTAGCGCGCCAAGGGTCGCGGGTTCGGATCCCAGGCAATCCGAACATTTTGGCTTAAATAAGAATCCCTGGACATCAAATAAATATATAATTGTTTAAAGTCTTTTTTTTTTTTTTAACATTCACTCTTTTTCTCATGCACACTCACACTCACACACACATTCACACTGTCTTTCGGCAACTTAGGCCATTTAAGACTTCTCTAAGACGATAACCGTTGTAATATATATTAATCTATTGTGGGTTCAGGCATTTCTATTTAAGCCATCTGGTATCCAAATGGCTTAAATAAATTCATCGGACTGCTGGGTCCGAACCCGCGACGTTTGGTATAGGAGGTAGGCACGCTACCTACTACGCCACACCCGGGGGCGTTTAAAGTCTTAAATGGCTTAACTTGCCAAAAAGACTGTGTGTATGTGAGTGTGAGTGGGAGTGGGAAAAACTGTGAGGGTTAAAAAAAAAAAAACTTTGGACACCCCTAATAAAGTTTTTCCATCCCTGAATTCAAAAACATATTTATACGACATTCTAGAGTTCTTTAGATTTCTATTATAAAAAGCATTCGTTCGTGAAAATCTGTTAATTATTAACAAAATAGTTTAAAAATACCGTAAATATTTATTCCTATAAGCAAAGCGCCTAGAAGATAGGCAGCCAGAGTGTTTTTTTTTTTTTTTTTGCCAGACTGATTAATATTTTGTTAATAATTTCGTTAATAATCAACAGATTTTTTGGAAAGCCAAAAATCTATAGAATATGGTATAAATGTTTTTTTTTTGCATTCAGGGATCAGAAAAATTGTATTAGGGGTGATCTTTAGAATGAAGTGTTTAAGGCGGAACAGGAGCGAAGGTGTTACGCATGTTTTTCCCGCTTAGATGGCGTTGTGTGTCATAACAAGTGTGCCCAAAAACTCAAGTAATTCAAAAATTTGCCAAGAGATGTCAGCATGGTAGCTAATAATATTTAATGCATATAGTTGATTTTCATTGATCTTTTAACATTATAAATGTTATTATTATGTATCGTTTATAAAAGCATAAAAATATATAAATATAGGCCAGTATACACTATTACGGGATCGGCTGTTAGACGAGCCTGCCATCTATTGCAAGAATGCTGAACTAATTTGACAGTTGATTTTTTTTAAATAAATCATCTAAGCTTATTTTAAACAATTCTTAATTAATATGTGATTAATAATAACAATAAATTCATTTTTAAATTTAAAAAAAAACTAAAGATTATTGGGACAGATTGTTTTTTTGTATTTGCTTGATAACAAAAAAATTAATTACGATAATTTTTTAATAAGTCATTAAACAAATTATAGCTCAAAGTCCCAATAATCTCTTATGAATATAATTTATTTAAAAAAATCTATATAATAATCTGGCATGTTAATTGCTTTTATTAAGTAGCAGGGGCTTAAGAAGTGATTTTTGAAAATGTTAATTCGTTACAAAAAAGTGCCCAAAATTTTGTGAAAGGAAAAACAAAAAACTTTAATTTTTATCAATTAACTTCCAAAGAAGACGTTAAAAATAAAATCAAAATTTTCTAAAGAAGGCAAAAAATTCAAGAAATGACAGTCGGCCATATTTAAAAATAAGTTTGCCACGTGACTCAGCCTAGTGCAGCAACGTCACATCAAATAAAACGCGTTGCACGCTTTCACGTATATTTTTTCTCGCAAATCGCCCCCCGCCCATGTGTTGCATTACTCACTGTAATATTATAAATAAAATAAAATAGCAAGATGGACATAAGCAGCTGGATCAAGTGGATTCCCTCGCCATGTTTTGTGACCTATTTCTAAAAGCTCCTCAACGACCAAGATGGTCTGTGTGTGCGTTTATTTGAAAAGAAATTTCAAGTGTTGTTGATATTTTGTTAGCGAAATGTCATTTCATTTAAATAAGGAGACAGCAACAAAACATTCGAAACTCTAATTCTGATTAGGCAGGCCTTTAGAATTAATTTGCAGGCAATCAAATGTCACCTGCTGCTGCTCTTTTATCCAGGGATGTAATTGCCCCAAGGAGCTACGCCGTTAGCCGGGACTAGCTCCTCGTTCGTGTTGCCTAGATATTTTTAACAATGACAGGCCCAACTAATTTATTCGCAAGCGGGAAGCACCTTTCCCGTGCGCACTTCTTTTGCATAAACATCTCAGACACATCTAAAGGAGATTTGATTGCCTGCAAATTAATTCTAAAGGCCTGCCTAATCAGAATTAGAGTTTCGAATGTTTTGTTGCTGTCTCCTTATTTAAATGAAATGACATTTCGCTAACAAAATATCAACAACACTTGAAATTTCTTTTCAAATAAACGCACACACAGACCATCTTGGTCGTTGAGGAGCCTTTAGAAATAGGTCACAAAACATGGCAAGGGAATCCACTTGATCCAGCTGCTTATGTCCATCTTGCTCTTTTATTTTATTTATAATATTACAGTGAGTAATGCAACACATGGGCGGGGGGCGATTTGCGAGAAAAAATATACGTGAAAGCGTGCAACGCGTTTTATTTGATGTGACGTTGCTGCACTAGGCTGAGTCACGTGGCAAACTTATTTTTAAATATGGCCGACTATCATTTCTTGAATTTTTTGCCTTCTTTAGAAAATTTTGATTTTATTTTTAACGTCTTCTTTGGAAGTTAATTGATAAAAATTAAAGTTTTTTGTTTCTTTCACAAATTTTTTTTTTGTAACGAATTAACATTTTCAAAAATCACTTCTTAAGCCCCTGCTACTTAATAAAAGCAATTAACATGCCAGATTATTATATAGATTTTTTTAAATAAATTATATTCATAAGAGATTATTGGGACTTTGAGCTATAATTTGTTTAATGACTTATTAAAAAATTATCGTAATTAATTTTTTTAAAAATGAATTTATTGTTATTATTAATCACATATAAATCAAGAAATTTTTAAAATAAGCTTCTCAAAGGTCACGTGTTGCTGTTTTCAAATTTTGTAGGGATTATTTTTTACTGCAATGGAAAAGATCTACGGGTACTAAATTTCTAAAAAAAAAATTGACATCTATAAATAAGGACCCCCCTACTGTGCACCCTCCTGGCTCTTGTGCTAGAGGTCTAAATAATATCCCGTGGGCTAATGGATAGAATGCGCCTTGAATTCTGATCCTAAAGAGAGGTTGTTTCATCTGTCAAAGTTCTTCAGCAGAAATTACTCGTCTGTAAATAACTTGCCACTTCATCTTCAAAAGTGATCACGTTGTGTGTTTTTAGTATTAATTAAATTATATTTCAAATAGAGCCAGCAAATAAACGTAGATGAAGAGATAAGCTCCAGCGTTAAATGATGTAACCAGGTATAGGAAAGTCTTGTCTCTGATATGATGGAGGAGAGAGAGAGAGAGAGAGAGAGGGCAGAGTGACATAAAACAAATTGAATAGAAGAGAGCAGGACTTTATGAATTGATGAATGAATGAATTGAATAGGATGGTGTCTCGGAGGGGGGGGAGTGAAAAAGAGGCGGATGCTGGAGAAAGTCTCTTGGCAACCAAAGTACGTACGTACAAACAACGCCTGCCTGCCTTTCTCAAAAAAAAGAGAAGATCTCTAGATAAACCTGTTCTAGAATATATATAGATCCAAGAGGATACATATAAGGCAAGAAGATGAAGGTCGTCATCGTCTTCAAAGCATCAAAATGTCAATTTACTGGCAACATATTGAAAGAAATAATTATTTTATTATTACTAGCCCCCCGCCTGCGGCCTTTTCCTAATTATGAACAAAAAAAAAATCATCATTACCAATCCAGTGCCTGCTTGAGGATTTGATTACATTCAGAGAATACACAAATGCAAAGAATACATAAATATTTCTCTCCATACATTTCCTATGGGAGAAATCCTAACTTTAAGAATTAAGGGGGTTCAGGCCCTCGGGGCTTGGTGTAGAGGTTAGCGTGCTAACCAAACATCGCGAGTTCGGACCCCAGGCAGTCCGATGATTTTATTTAAGCCAATTGGATACCAAATGGCTTAAATAAGAATGCCTGGACCCCATATATGTATATTTATCAATAACGGATATCGTAAAGTCTGATATGGCCTGAGTTGCCGAAAAGACTGTGTGAATGTGTGTGTGAGTGTGAGTGTGAATTTAAAAAAAAAACTGTCAAATTAGTTCAGCATTCCTGCAATAGATGGCAGGCTAGTCTAACAGCTGATCCCCTAATAGCCTATATTTATATATTTTTATGCTTTTATAAAAGATACATAATATATAATAACATTTATTGTTAAAACATGAATGAAAATCAACCAAATGCATTAAATATTATTTGCTACCATTCTGACCTCTCTTGGCAAATTTTCGAATTACTTGATTTTTTGGGCATAATTGAATTTAGTTGAGATTTTGCATTTGCTTCAGTGACGTCATTTCAGAGGCACCCCCCTCAAATGACGTCACTGATTTGCTTGCTATTTCAACTGTAGACTTGACACAAGGGAAATTTTTTCTTTTTTTATTATAATCAAATATTAAATAAAAATAAAATAAAACTTTCTAATTTCAGATTAAATATCCTTCTTGTGCTCGGAGAGAAGAACTTTATATAAGATCCCATCCAACGAACGGAACCTTCTTCTTAAATGCATCTCCTAGCTACCAGAGCTCTATTTATTAGTTAGCGAGGGGCATAGAGGCATAGCGGCATAGAGGCAGGCCTCTTCTCTAGTTGGGGACAAAATGCAAACTAATTGACATAACCTAATTATTTTTCGAATGGGAATTTCGCAATCGCCAGGACAGTTTACGATATTTATTTATTTATTTATTTATATGAGTAAATGAATAAGATATTAAATGTCTTATTAGCTTAAAAATATTGATAATAAAATGATTTCCGCATCGGGTGGTCGACCTTCTACACAGGAAAGAAGAGGGAGAGAATGCTCCGGGATTATGTTCTCTCCCTGTGTGTGTGTGTGAACACGATCACTTCAAAATCCAAGCAGTCAGATATCGATGAAATCCGCTCTATTTTAGACTTCTTACACTCTAATTAGAGATTTGTGTCAACTTTTAGCTGACGTAGCATTGAGCCAAAGGGCCTCTTCCGGTTGTCGAATTTACTCTAAAAGTTGACACAAATCTACAATTTTAGCGAAAGAAAATCCCGCATTTGCGGAGTAGCCTATACGAGAACATGATTCCGTCACGTCTTGCAACGCATGTTTATTTAATGGCCGGGTAGGGAGGCATGCACGAAAAAGTTGTGCAGAGCGTCGAGAAATGTTTTTGTTCCTTTGTTCCCTTCCAGTCGTGTTTGTTGTTTCATATTGTGCACGTTGGCAATTGGTGTGTTTAAGCATGCATGGCGGCACAATCCAAAAGACAGACAGACAGACGGACATTTGATTTCGCCGAGATTCTTCTCTAGACTCTGAGGGGACATCAAAGCAATTTACGAGCATTTATGTTACAATCGAATCTGTTTGGTGGCATCGTCATCGTGGTCTGAAGTAGCAACCATAATTTCCTGCCTTTCTGAGGCTTTGGCGTTAAAATCACCTTAGATAAATTAAAGGTGATATGTTTCACTAGAATCTATCAAAGGCTGGCGGCAGAGCTAGTCCCACAAGCAGTGGCGGATTAAGCAAGATGGAGGCCCTGGGAGGCAGTGGAATCTCGGGGCATGTTTTACGACACAGCCCCCCCCCCCGAAATGTTCAAAATATCCCCAAGGGCTAGTGGAAAAATGGAAATTTTTCGTAAATCTTCAAAAATGAATTCGGGCCTCCCCCCTATATTCACTCCCCTGCGACGCTTGCCACTTTTGGAGGTCCCGGGTTCGCATCCGCGGCAAAAATTAATTTCAATTGAATTGGCTCCCTATCATTTTAAATAAAATGACCTGAGATGCCGAAAAAGAGTTAAAAAATCGAATGGGAAAGCCAGTGTCACAAGAGATGTAATTATTTGGCTTGGTGACCAAATCATAGCTGAATACGTCCGCACTTGGCGACCGTCGAGATACAAAATTCGAGAAAAGTGCAAAATGGGCGTCTTCAAGTCTTTGCTGCCCCGGGAGGTCTTGGAAATTCTCTCGATCTCGTTATCGTGTCCCTCGTTCAAACTTGGAACATCTTTGACTCCTGGAGGGGAGGAAACCCACAACAACACAACGTCGAGAAGGCATCAAGGCGATTACAAAAGCCTTCTTATACGAGAAAGTACCAAGAATTCCTTTTCCTCTAAATGTCCATCAGTCTGTTTGTCTTCACGCCCGTGCAACAATATTAAAATTAAAAGAATTTATTCCTCTTCAATGATATGAGACAAAAAATTTGAACATTTTATCAATGAAATCAATAAATAAGTAAAAATTAGAGCAAACAAATTTCGTTGCTCAATTATTAAACAAAACTATTTATTGCATTAATAAATAGTGAAATTGAACTGAAAAAGCCTAATTATTATTTATTTAATGTTTTTAAATTAACGCCTTCAAGCAAATATACAAGTGATTTTATATTCAGTCGTTTAAGGGAAAGAAATAATATTCTTTGACAGGAGACTTGAATGCAAGGTGAGGAAATGCATTTCACTGCAACCTAGATCGCTAGGCGCTTATTTAATTGATCTAGCAGCCCTAGAGCTAATAGACAAACAGCAAATAAGGTTAAAATAATTTATATTTTTTTCCCTTCTAAAATTCTTATGAATAGTTCAAAATTACCATGAAAAATCCATTTTAATAAATAGGAAATATGGAATTGGTTCTTATTGAAATGCGCAGAATATTAATTTCCTTTCAAACAGCCCCAGAAAAGAATAATCCACGGGGGGGGGGGGGCGAGAAATATTAAAATAACCAAAATCAAAGAATAATTCTCCCAAAACGGAGATGCGTCTCGATGCCCCGGAAGTTGAAATTAAAAAGGAATCGCAACGAAAAGAAGATGCGTCAAACGCATATGAAAATAAATGATGGCGCTCGATTGGTGAGAAATGAAAAATCTGGTGTTGCTGGTCACACCAGATTTTTTGTGTCGACATATATTTAGTTTCCGCCATTATATTAGAATTCAAGATTGAAAAAAATCTTTCCTATGAAGTACAAGAGTAAAGTGTGCTTCAAACAATTTTGAGAGCAAAATGAGAATATACATTTCAAAGAGCATCTAAATAATTTTGAATTTTAATGGAGTGAATTTTGAGGAAATCGAAAAAAAAACTGGAAAAGTGTATCAGTAAAGTGCTAGTACTCTTTGGCCGATTTTGTTCAAAAGCTTCGTGTTACGCCCCATGGGGGTGCCTAACTTAAAACTCCAATTATTTAAACAATTTTCATTCCCTCCTGGAAATTGAATCCCCCCCCCCCCCCCCGACAAAATTGCATTAATCCCTCTAGGAAAATAGAAACGTTCTGGACAAGTGATGCTATAAGGAAAAGGCGAAATTTAAATTTCTGATATGGAGGTCAATTCAGTATTTGCTTAGGGAGGGAGGGGGGGGTGGAGGGGAGTGAGTGGTAAAACCCTAAGAAGATGATCCTGACCAACGAGTGAAAGATCTCCCCTCGACTACCGTCAAAATCACATTCTTATCACAATTGCTTCTAGCTATACATTCTGTTCGAATATCATATATCCTAAAACTGCATTGTGCACGAAATGCACACAAAATGTCCCTGTCCCTTGTGTGTGCACTATACATCATTGCGTAGTGCATTCATTGTAATAGTGCCCATTTGGCAACTGATGTTTTGAAAGGGCAACTAAAAAAGAAATAATCTCCCATCGATGAAGGATTGGAGAGGTCTGATGAGGAACAAAACGTTTCGGCCAAATTTATTGAGCCATCTTCAGTTGTCTAAGAGTCTTTTTTGTTAAATAGCCTAAATACTGTCCGGGAGGTTACAATGTAATAACAAAGGCAATTTTTGAATGATTTAAGGGAATCTGGCCTGCATTTAACAACTGAAGATGGCACAATACAGATGACCGAAACGTTTTGTTTGTTTAAAAGCTTCGGCTTCCATTCCTTCTCATCACATCATGTCAATTTTATAAAACTAAAAAATAGGAGCCAGTCAAAGAAGCAAGCAGAGTATGGATGGGTGGCCCAGATGATGGAAGGATGTTGAACGTCATGGAAATCAAATAAAAGATTGAAGGTGGATGAATTAACGTTTTGTGTTCTCTTTGGAATGATATCTGATGATAAGAGAAAAGGAGATATTTCCTCTCCACACGCCGTGTAGGCCTTTAGGAAAGTAAGAAATAAAATGTGTCATTTAAAAAGAATTTGACAACTTGTTCTCCTGGATTTTTCTTTTTTATTAATATATTAATACTTGCAGAGAGAAGTTTATTTGAGAAAGGCGAAGCGAAGCAAAGCAATATGCCGTTCGTTATACAACAAAATATAAAAATTCGGCCAAGAGGAGAGAGAGAGAGAGAGAGAGGCCTGCATCAGTCACATAATCTCAAGTATTAGAGTGAAGAGTGAAACTGGCGACCGTTGGAGCAGGAGGCTAATTAAATTCAAAACATATGTTTCAATAGATTCAACACTTTATAGATCGGTATCCGCAGGTATTTCAACACACTAAATAAATAAAAATTCAGATGGACGTATTTTGAACGAAAATTGAAATCGTTCAGGGAATATACAATTTCAGTAGTTGCAAAACTCATTGTAATCTGCGATGGCATTGCTTTAAGCCTTTTGCAGTCAATTCGGCGCCCGAAACGTCGGCAATCAAAGAAAATATAATCTGAGAAAATTTGATTTTATTTGTCCTGGCTGCCATCCATCCATCATCCTTATTACCGTGGGCGCCGACTTTTAAGGCGGAATAGGACCGAAGGTGTTACGCATGTTTTTCCCGATAAGAGGGCTTAGTGTGTCATAACAAGTATCAAGTAATTCAAAAATTTGTCAAGAGATGTCAGAATGGTAGCTAATAATATTTAATGCATTTTCATTGATCTTTTAACAATAAATACTTTATAAATGTTATTATATATTATGTATCTTTTATAAAAGCATAAAAATATATAAATATACGCTAATAGGCGATCAGCTGTTAGACTAGCCTGCCATCTATTGCAAGAATGCTCAACTAATTTGACAGTTGGTTTTTAAATAAATCATTTTAAAAATTTCTTAATTAATATGTGATTAATAATAACAATAAATTCATTTTTAAATTTAAAAAAAAATTAAAGATTATTGGGACAGATTGTTTTTTTGTATTAGCTTGATAACAAAAAAAATAATTACGATAATTTTTTAATAAGTCATTAAACAAATTATAGCTCAAAGTCCCAATAATCTCTTATGAATTTAAATTTAATTCATAAAAAAAAACCGCATTGAAAAATTCCTTATAATAGAATATATATATATTTTTTTTTAAGTACGTTTAGTCTCATGGGCCTGAGTTGTCGAAAACAAACCGTAGGCACTAGTTGAAGCATGATTTAATGTCGAGATAGCGAGCGAATATTTCTCTCTATAGGCGCTTTCTTTTGAAATAAACTTTTTATTTTAATTAAGAAATTTCATTAAGAATTAAGTTAACTTGAGAGTTAATGGACAACTTAATAGAGCAAGTAAATGTCTGTCTCTGTATTACTTAACACCCCCCCCCTCCCCCTCCCCCTCCCATCTCTCTCTGTCTCTGTCATATGCACCAAATATCTCATTTTATTATCATTATATTGAGAAATTTATGATTCAAGTTGCATTTGAATTTAATTTCTTTCATTTTTTAGGAGCCTATAAACTTTTAGAATTATTTTTGGTAGGGGAGGGGGGGGGGAATAATTCCTTCTTTTTATTAAACAACATATAGGCCTTCTATGCATTTTCTGATCTCCCTATATGAACCCTGTTACGCATTAGCGTGTCCAGCGAGAAAATTAAGGGGGTTCAGGGGCGACGTCTAAACGAACTTTAAAAAAAAACTAGACTATTATAAGGAATTTTTCAATGCGTTTTTTTTTAATGAATTAAATTCATAAGAGATTATTGGGACATCGAGCTATAATTGTTTTAATGACTTATTTAGAAACATTTATTTAACAAGACATGTGAGTGTTTTTTATTGATGAGGCCAAACATCCCATGGCCCCCGGGAATCGAACCCAGGATCTCCGCCTTTCCGGGGCATAGGCGTGCTATCCATTGCACCAGGCCACCGGACCCTCGACCTGCACCAATAAAACTCACTTCCCCTTATATGCATAGGCGCCGGAACTGGGGGGGGGGCACGGGTACATTGCCCCCCTGGCATCCTACAGGGGGGGGGGCAGGGGGGGGGCAAAATTTCTTCTTTTATTTCATTTAGTTTTAAAAATGATATATTTTAAAATTTTTTTTATTTAAATTTAAAAAAAATTAAAAAAGTAAGAAATTTTTTTTATTTTATATAGACCTATTGTATTTCTAAATTCTAAATACATTTTATATGGAATTAAAATAATAAAATTTAGATAACATGAAAACTTGAGACTTTATGCCTTGGAAAAAAAAAAATTAAAATAAAGAAAATTAAAAATATTTATTTCCTTCAAATAGTAAATAACAAATCTACTATATAGCCTAAAAAAAATTTTGATTAAATAATTTGCATATTGTTAAACTATATATTTGTAAAAGTTAAATATAAAGGACTACAGACTATTTAGTGTAGTTGATTAACAGTTATAAGAAGAAAAAAATGAAACGTCGATTTATTGATGATTATTTTAAAAAAGAAACAGGTAAGAATGGCCGTAGGCCTACTCTTAAAAACTTATTTTTCTTCGCCAAAAATATACGTACGCTAAAAATTTAATAAAAAAATGAAAATTTCTTATTATATCTGGTTCTTTCGTAGGCTCTTTAGAAAAAGGAAGCATTAGCACGGGTAGTCCTTTGCACCATGAGCATCGCCCTAGTACCAGCAGTAACATTTCTTCCACAAACACCATAGGTATTAATATAATAATTTCAAAAAATGAGTCATTATGCTTGTTTATTGTTTTGTTGCCTTGCTCAGAGATCGGAAATTCAATTAAATAATTTATTCATTTATTTAACAGAAAACATCGCCGATGATCCATCTGCTCCTGTAAAGAGTGTTTCTTTTGCTTTTACTAAAAACACACACGAAAAGATATGCTCTTTAAACGAACCGTATCAACCTTTGGATATTCCTCCATGGACCCAATCTGGACGTAATCATAATTTTCAGAATGAGTGGTTCACAACATACCCTTGGCTTCATTTTGACTCAATGACTAAAAGTATTTTTTGTTTCATATGTGTCCAAGCGCTAGGAAAAAAATTAGTAAAATGTGAAAAAAATCATGAAACAAACTTAGTGATTGATGGGTATAAAAACTGGAAAAAAATTATCATAAAATTAAAAAGTCACGAAAAATCTGCTTTTCACAAAGAATCATTTATAAAATTAGAAGCACTGAAGAAAAATACTCCAATTATTTCCTTATTATCTGAACAAACATTATCTGTTCAAATACAAAATCAAATCGCTCTAAAAACAATAATAACCTCAGCATTATATTTAGCTCGTCAGGGAATTGCATTTAGAGCACATGATATTAATGAAGGAAATTTCATTCAATTATTACGTCTCAGGGAAAATGACATTCCAGAATTAAAATTATTTTTAAAACACAAAAAATCATATAATTCTTCAGATATTCAGAATGAAATATTGAGAATTATTTCCCATGATATTTTGCGTAAAATTATTAAAATAATAAAAAAAAAGAGGAGAATATTCTCTCATTGTTGATGAAACCAATGATGTACAGGGAAAAGAACAAGTTTCTATATCGATCAGATCTGTAGATGAAGATACTCTTGAAATTGATGAGTTTTTTCTTGGTCTCTATGACACTCACTCTATGACTGGGGAATCATTGTATAATATTATAAAAGACATGCTTATTCGTTTTGATTTAAGTATGGATCTCTTGCGAGGACAATGCTATGACGGAGGATCAAATATGACCGGAATAAAAAACGGTGTCAAATCAAGAGTGTTGGCAGATCAACCAATGGCTTTATTTATTCATTGTTCAGCTCATTCTCTAAATTTGGCTGTGCAGGATTCTTCAAAAAGAATTCCTTTAATACGTGATTGCCTTCAATGGGTAAACGACATAGGAGTTATTGTCAAAGAATCACCAAAACGATCACATAATTTTCATGAGATTGCTAAGGCTCATGGAATAGAGAAAACTGGCCCTCGGCCATTATGCCCAACCCGTTGGACCATCAGACATACTTCATTGTCAGGGGTTATCAATACTTACCCTGCTGTTTTGGACTTTCTATTTTCATTAGCATCTTGTAATGATGATATAGGGTCCAAAGCCAGGGGACTTTATGATCAATTATCAAAGGGTTCTATATACTTTGGAATTAGACTTAGTTATCTAATGTTTTCTTTAACTGATCAATTGAGCAATGTTCTTCAAAGTGAAACGCAAACTGTAGCTGGGGCAAAGGAAGCTGTTGAGTTAGTTTTAGAATCTTTAAAAAAAAAACGCTCAGAACAATTTTTTAATGAAATGTGGAAGGATGTAAAGAAAAAAATAAAAGAAATGAATCTTGAGGAGCCCTCGTTACCGAGAAAGCGAGAGATTCCTAAAAAATTTCTATATAAACCTAACGAGTCTGAACACAAGTTCACGTCAATAGAAGAATATTTTAGAAAAACTTTCTATGAAGTTATTGATGGGATAATCAACGAGATTGAATTAAGATTCTCCCAACCGGGGTTTTTAAAATATCTACAAATCGAAAAAATTGTTATTTTAGAAACCCGTTTTTGGGACCAATCTGTTATAGATATTTTAAAAGAATATGAGTTTGTAGAAGAAAAGGTCAAAAGAGAATTTGATTTCTTTAGGGAATTAATTCCTCAAGCTAAATGCTTGAATGATTTTGTAATAAAATACAAAAATCTTAATCAAGAATCAAAAAAATTATTTCCTAACCTGAGAAATATTCTAAAACTACTTTTAGTGATCCCGGCCACATCAGCAACCGCTGAGCGCTCATTTTCTATGTTAAGAAGAATAAAAACATATCTTCGCTCAACAATGACGCAAGAACGATTAAATCATGTATGCATAATAAATACATATCCAGAAATCGTAGATGAAATAGATATCCAAAATATCATGGCTACATTTATAAATAGTAATGACTTTAGAATTCAACATTTTGGCAAAATTAAAAAATAATTTCCATGATTTATAAATAATATTATTATTGATATATATATATATTTATATAAATAAAAATTGTATTCAAGCAAATGTTTCTTTTTAATTATTATTACTCTTATTAAACCTTTTTTTTTATATTCTTTCCCTTTCAATCACATCACTTTTTTTTTTTTTTTTTAACATTCACACTTTTTTCTCATTCACACTCACATGCACCCACACATTCATACAGTCTTTTCGGCTTAGGCCATTTAAGACTTTGACGATAACAGTTATGAATATATATTATTTGGGGTCCAGGCATTCTTATTTAAGCCATTTGGTATCCAAATGCCTTAAATAAAATCATCGGACTGCCTGGGGTCCGAACCCGCGACTTTTGGTATACGAGGTTAGCACTCCTAACCCCTACACCAAGCCCCGAGGGCAATCATATCATCTCCATATAGGAAGAGGTTGCCCCCCCCTGATTCAAATTCGTTCCGGCGCCCCTGCTTATATGCAGTTAGTCGGGCAAGTTACTAACTCGTAAGGACTGGTGCAGGTCGAGGGTCCGGTGGCCTGGTGCAATGGATAGCACGCCTATGCCCCGGAAAGGCGGAGATCCTGGGTTCGATTCCCGGGGGCCATGGGATGTTTGGCCTCATCAATAAAAAACACTCACATATCTTGTTAAATATATCTATGACTAGTTAAGTCCGAATCGAGGTATTTTGAATACTATTATCTTATTCAAATATATAGATCTCGAAAAATATTTAATTATTTAGAAATTATCGTAATTAATTTTTTTGTCAAGCAAATACAAAAAAACAATCTGTCCCAATAATCTTTAATTTTGTATAAATTTAAAAATGAATTTATTGTTATTATTAATCACATATTAATTAAGAAATTTTTAAAATGATTTATTTAAAAACCAACTGTCAAATTAGTTCAGCATTATTGCAATAGATGGCAGGCTAGTCTAACAGTCTATATCTGGCCTATATTTATATATTTTTATGTTTTTATAAAAGATACATAATATATAATAACATTTATAAAGTATTTATTGTTAAAAGATCAATGAACATCAACCAAGTGCATTAAATATTATTAGCCACCATTCTGACATCTCTTGGCAAATTTTCGAATTACTTGATATTTGGGCATACTTTTTATGACACACAATGACGCCATCTTAGCGGGAAAAACATGCGAAACACTTTCGCTCCTATTCCGCCTTAATTTTGGAGCAACTTTGTTCAAAAACGTTATTAATATTTATAACAAATGATTTGAGAGTGAAAAAGGCCTGAATCGCTTATCGGTAAAGTTAATCGCGCTGATTCACTTGTTTGTTTTCAATCAAATTAAATTGGAGTTGATAAAAATCCTTCAATAGCGAGTCTACACACCCCCGTAATGCATTATGGACTTGAGAGAAGCGCATGACTGATGAAGGCCGAAACGTTCCGAGTGATCGCTATGAGCAATAAAGGGTAACACGTCTAGTTAATGTGCGAGTAAAGAGTCATTTTAGGCAGTGGCGCCACGAGGGCTTAGGGCTTCAACTCCCCCCCCCCCCCCCTTACCCCATCGACCGCCCAAGGAGAGAGAAAAAAATCCGGTGTGACTGGCGCACAGCACACAACTTTCTTTTACCTTCGCTTGTGTTCTGTGCTTGTCACACCGGATTTTATTTTTAGTTTCCGCCGATATATTAAAATTCAAGATGTCAAGGTAATAAACATGGTGAAATATTTATATTTTGTTACCACGACTATCGTATCTTTCCTATCAAGTACAGGAGTAAAGTTCTTGAGATATTTTGTTCACAGACAGACCGTGTTGCGAATTCCACTTTTTTGGACTCAGCGGACCTCAAAACGTGTATTTCCCTCAAAATCTCGACATCTAATTTTTGACATGAATCCAATACTTTCTCTCCCTCTCTCTATATAAATATATATAGGTAAGAGAAAGTAGAAACTCGTCTCAAATCAAAATTATTCTTTGAGCCCTGGCCCTTGAGTGTTGAGATTTTAATATCGAGATAGATGTGAATTTATTTTTTGATATCTCCCCCTCCCTTCTCCCTCTACCCCCTTCCCACCCCTCCCCCTCCCTCCCCTTATTTCATTTCATCCCCTTTCAAATAGCAATTTTGTCAAAAGAAAGCAAATTGTTCTCAACGAGTTATTCATTTATATAATGAATAAATAAATAAGGAATTTAAAAAAAAATAAATAAATAAATATTCATGATTTTAATGAGTGAAACTCATTCAAAGAATTTCTTTTTTTTATTATATAAACACAATAAATAAAATGGCGATATATTTATTTAAAATAAACCTTTGATTGAAGATGATTCGGCATAAAAGAGGAAACGTTGTTCTGTGTGACATACCAGGCCCTGAGGAAGGGGTGTGTTGTTGGAGGAAACCTCTCCGTTGTGGCGTCGAAGGCCCAGCGATGACAGCCAAAGTTGCAACCACAATGACAAGAATGCGATTGTCAAAGAGCATCCTCCTCACCCTTTGGGAGAGTCAATAAAAACAACAACAACAACAACAACAACACCGCCAAGAGGTTAACCGACTGGACCAACACCAACAAGAGACAAGACACGCGCCTTCCATCTCTCCACTTTTCTCTTCTCTTCTCTCTCTCCCCCCCCTATTCCCTCCCCCCCTCCCCCCGCCGCCCTCTCACCCGCCATCATCTACTTGTTGTTTGTTCTTCTCTCATTTGGGTGAATTCTCTCTCTCTACGGGAAGAGTCGTCTAGTCGAAATGGCCTCAGATTTCCTTTTCTTCACGAAATGTTGCAGGTCTCTTCAAAAACCTACCAATTGTCTAGCTTGTCTAAAGACACAGATGTTTTACATCCATCTCAAAAAAATGAAAATTTTCGTGTTATTTTTTTTCACACTTGAAAAATTAAGAAGCTAGAAGGGGTTGATGAAAAAAAATGAAATTTACCTGACTTAAAGTATAGGATGTGAGGAACATTTCGCAAAAAAAATTATTGAAATTGGACAATAAATACTGAAGCACAAAAACAATGAAAATGAACTGAAGGCGCGGCAAAATTATCACGAATGAGGTTCTTTTTGCACAGGAGTATTTATATGTGTAAACAAACCTCAAAAATAGTTAACAAGAGGTTTGTCATTTTCAAAAAATTTAATGCAGACTATTTCAGATATAGAAGATATCTTTAACCGTTTAGAAGATATGGGTGAAAAAATGAAAAAATATCGTGAAATTTTTGAAAAAACATCGAAAAAAATGAGTTTTTCCCCTCTTAAAAAAAAGTGGGCACAACTTTTTTTAAGATTTTGGATTTTTTCTATTTGGTTTTAGAGGATTCTGAATCGGATGCAAAAAACCCCATATCTCTAGAGTGGTCCAGAAGTACCTTAATCAAAAAACGTCTTTTCAGCTTTATTATAATATAGATAAACAGAGAGACAGACAGAATTTGTCTTTGATAAAATAGCAAAATAATCTTATTTTAAACGAGTAATGTACAGTGAGGGACAATATTAAGTCCCACCCAGGGGTTTTCTACTTGTGATTATTTCATTTTTTTTTTTTTTTTTAGTATTTTATATTTTTTAAACTTTCATGATTCGCCCACGGGGCTTGGAGTAGTTGGTGGCGTGTCTACCTTCTATGCCGAACGTCGCGGGTTCGGATCCCCGGCAGTCCGATAATTTTATTTAAGGCATTTGGATACCAAATGGCTTAAATAAGAATGCCTGAACCCCCCAATATGTATAATAATCATTAACGGATATCGTTTAAAGTCTTAAATGGCCTAAGTTGCCGAAAAGACTGTGTGAATGACTGTGTGAATGTGAGCGTGAATGAGAAAAAAGGTGAATGTTTTAAAAAGGAAAAAAAAAAAAACTTTCGTGATTCAAACCTAGAAAATTTCCAATAAAGTATAAAATCTATGAAATAATCACAATTAGAAAATGCATGGGGTGGGACTTAATATTTACCCTCACTGTACGTTTGTTTGTAAGCACATCAGTTCTCGAAAACGGCTCTAACGATTTTTTTCAAATTTTAAATAAGCTTATATACCATTTCAGGTACTAATATGAAATTATACTAGGTCTTGATGCTTGGGAAAATTCGGGTACTAGGCTTTTAGTGATGTACTTTTAGTAATTATCAAGTTTTTGAAAATTCTGTTTAACGATTTCTTAAAATTTTAAAAATTTGCTATTTGTGCTATACAAAACAAATTCCTTTTGATCTTTTCTCTAAAAATAACTTAGAGTACTAATACTTTATTAATGTACTTTTTAGATTTTAAAATTTACTCGAAATTCCTCCTTTTTTTTTTTTTTTTTTTTTTAAACATTCACACTTTTTTCTCATTCACACTCACATTCATACACACATTCACACAGTCTTTTCGGCAACTTAGGCCATTTAAGACTTTGACGATAACCGTTATTTAAGAATTATGAATTTATCTATTATTGGGGTCCAGGCATTCTTATTTAAGCCATTTGGTATCCAGTTGGTGGGGTCCTTCCCCCGAAATTTTTGTTTTTTCGATGCAAAATATAGATATAGGTAATTAAAATTCAAAATTGAATAATTAAATCTCACAAATATTATTCTATAATTCATCATATATATTAAATTTCAACTTTGCAAATTTTATCATTTAAACGGAGGGATTTTTCTATTTTCATTTTAATATCAAATACAGACGAGTGAAAGAATGATCAAAAATTGAAAAAATCCCTCTTCTTCTTTGTTTCGTATGTATTTAATAGTTGATATTTGAAATTAAAACTATTTACATTATTTACGACAAACTAAAATAAAATCTTTATATATCTTTTTAGCTATTAAAAATTGCCTTACAAATTATTAATTAACTTATTATTATTAATTAAAATAAATTAAATAAATAAAAATTCGATGTTGGCTACGTCGTATACACAGCCGGTGGTCCCTTTAACGTAACCCCCTATGCAGGGGCCCGGATTATTGCAATTTTATCGGGGGGGAGGGGGGGGGGCGGTTTTTTTAAATTTTTTTTTTTAAGGACTTTGTCGGCATCTATGGCCATTTAGACCACTTTCCTATTTATTTAAATTGATTGGTAACAAATTCAATTGAAATTTAAGAGCGGAAATCAAAATTTCTTTAGATTACTAGTATGTATAACTTTTTGAATTTCTTCTCGAGGGGGGGCGACCGCCCCTGCGTCTATGTCACAACACAAATATTCAAAATTTTGCAGTTTGGTTTCATATTATTTTTTTTTAAATTTAAATAAAAAACTAATGCGTCGTTTTTGTATGTAGCATTCTTCAAGTTGTTCACAAATATTCTAAATTTTTAGGCTAATTAGGAGAAGCGGCAGGAGAGCTGACAGCAAGTAATTCATAAATATCGAATTTCTCTTGTGATGTTTTGGTCCATATTTTTTTTTTAAAGCTTTTAATGGAATCCGAGGCTTTGGTAATTAGCCGCTCCTGGTTGTTAGCTCTCATAAAATCGACGGGGCGAGAATTTTTCATGCTCTTGAAGATGAAGGCTAATTAGCGTACAGGGGTTTTGCAAATTTGGTGCGGATGAATGCTTCAGTGTAGGCACCTTGGTGGCAAATTGCATCTGCCTCACTCACCACCAGCCGGGATCAACAACTTATAGAGTCTGTCATTTACTCAATTTATTGACGAATATCCAGTCATATCTGAGTTTGCTCAAAGTGAATTTAATTTAATAAAATTAACTCTATATAATGTTGTCGTAAACAAGCTCTTTCAACTAAATTATGAATAGTCAGGAAAACAAAATATTAAAACAAGGTTTATTAAATTTTTAAAATAATTTCGGAACCTTATTTAAATTAAAGATTTTTTTTATTTGTTCGAGGTTTTTATGCCATTTAGACCCCGTCCCTATTTTCGCTCAGGTGCCTACACAGCGGCGTAACCAGCCTTTGAGGGCGGGGGGGGCGAAGCTCAACTAGGGCGCCGATTTTCCAGGGGGCTCCGCCCCTGGACCCCTTGCTCGCCTTCGGCGAGCAATTGCCCGCCTTCGGCGGGCAAATTTCTTGCATCCGGTAATTTTCTCAGCGAATTTGTTTATATTTACATGTTTTTTAATGACCCCTGTATGATTTTGTTTTGATTTTTCTTTGCTTTTACGAAAAATGTCGTTTTCTTCTGTGATTATTTCAAAAACTATTCAGTTTTCGGGAAAATATCAAAGAATAAAAACTTTTTAAAATAGAGTATTTTATTTCGACGGGCATGCAAATGAAATTTTATTTAAAAATTGCTAGACATTCGTTCATTCATTCACTAAATCTCGGGCGGGAATGGGCGGATTTGAAAAAATTCCGGGCGGGCTCGGGCGGGCCTGAAGAATGGTAAAAGCCCTTTCATTTTGAGAAAATCGAAAAAAACTGAAAAACTACATCAGTAAAATACTAGTACTTTTTGGCCGATTTTGATTAAAAGCTTATTTTCAGGGTCCCGGGGGGTGTTTAACTTAAATATAACATTTCAGTCTCATAGCTCAATTCCTTCATGCTTAAAAAAATTTTGAATTCCAAAAAATTAAATATTAAGGCTTATACGAATCCTGAGTAAATCTCCACAGCCTTAAAACATCAAATTAAGGCTTATATATTGCAAAATAAAAAAAAATTTTAATTATAAAGCCTCTATATACGTTATTTATTATTTTTGGAATTAAATTCATTTAAAATAGTAGAATTCAAGTTGTAATATAATTTTTAAAAGAAAACAATCAATTTTTTAAGACAATCGATGAAAAGAATATGATAAAATCACATACGCTGGGCTATATTTTAGAGGCCGTAGGGCGCCTATGCCGGTTCCGGGGGGCGCCAAGGGCTCGATGCGCCTGGGGCGGGGGGGGGGGCTCGAGCCCCCCCCTCGCCCCCCCTGGTTACGCCACTGTGCCTACATCTTGTGGGTACGTGAATGGCGACCACGAGCTGCCCAAACTGGGACAGGCAGTCCTTCAGTTCTTTAAATGTCTGTCTCTTCCTTCCTCTTTCTACAGCGTCAAGGCCGTGCGACGGGCCGGCCTGTCCTATTTCTTTCGTTCGCAAAACGCCCTCTCCTATAGGATGCCAGGGGGGGGCAATGTACCCTTGCCCCCCCTCCGTTCCGGCGCTCTATGCTAGACAATTAGCACTTGATTCTGCAGGGGGTCATATTTAATCATGATAGCTTTGGCCTGCTAAACTGGCGTAACGTAAAGCCCCCGCAGACCCCCGATGCAGGGGCCCCCGGACCTTAGGGGGCCCACGGGCTGAGGCCGGGCTAAAAAACTGGATCTCGTCAGGGCTCCGATAAAAACGGAAAAATTTAGATTAAAAAAAAAAAAAATAAAATAATGAAAATTTCTCTTTGAGAAGGCCCAGGGCCCTCAGGGCTCCGGTAAATACGGTAAAAAATTTAATGAAAATTTCTCTTTGAGAAGGCCCGGGGCCCTCAGGGTTCAGGGATATACTATATTTTAAAAATATCTTTTGTATGGTCTAACAATGGGGCCCAGCTAAAAAACGTTACGCCAATTGCCTGCTATTTTTGTGTTTTTTCATGAAGATATCATCTAAAATCAAAAAAGAAATTCCTAAGGAAAAGGAAAAGAATAAGATAAAAATAAAACGTGCCCGAAATTGCGGCTCCATTATTAAATAAAATGAAATTGTGATCCAAATTAAGTGATGTAATTTAAAATTTAGATCGTCTATTACGTATAAATGTTTATATAAATTTTAGAGCAATCAATTAATTTATCGTGCCTATCTCCAAGTGAAGTATGAATATGAAACTTATATGAGAAGTTGAGTGTAGTGTGTGATCAATGAATTAATTAACCCTAAACACCTTGAAGCCCCTCCAAGGACCAGATAGGACTATAAATGTTTAATTTATGACGTATAGAATTATGTCTGTGGATTTATTAAATTATGGCCGACTGGTCATTAAGTGCATTATGCAACAGTCAAAGAAGCAATTAGGATGGTTAATAACGGCAATCATGGATCGTTATTTCACTCGGCAAGTAAGTAAGAGAATATATATGAGACGTACTCAACTTACGAGCAATTACAAGTTTTTCAATCGATGCCTTGCCTACGTCTGGTGACGCAAAGGGGTAAGTAAGCCTGGAGTCAATTAGGCTTTGTTAAGGGTAGTAACTTTGTTTCGAGTCTCTCAAGGGCTTAATGAATATATGAGAATAGTCTTATTACTATTGGAATGAATCTCTCGTTCTCTCCCTCTTTCTCTTAAACACCATTTCGTTTTATTTGATATTCATTTTATATGATTTTATGATTTTTTTTTTCAAAATTAGCAGGGCTCTCGATCAGGAATCAACAATGAGATTTCTCTTTCATTTATTCCCATTCATTTCTTCTTTTTTTTTTCTTCGAAAAAATGATCCACTTTTTAAATAAAAAAAAAAAAGCAAACGTATGGGGTCGTAGGACCCCCGGCAGGAACGAGGTTCCTCACGACTCTCCTTCAACTTAGAATATAATTTAATATGAATATTATTTAAATAGCCAGGGAGCTGCGTCCACTGGAACCTCTTACTCGCATTTCGGTAGATAAAAGGAAATAAAGAGAAGGAGAAGGTGGGCGTGGCCTCACCAAGGGTTCGGCTAATCTCGCCCTACTCCGCCTTTGCTCGGGCGCTGGGAACGCATTTTTTGTTACGTTACATTTTCTCCCAATTCACCCTGCATAAGCCGCGTTAAAGAACTTCGTTCCAATAAGCAAGGCAGTTGCAAAAAGTTTCCTTTTAATAAATTGTCTGATTTTCTCTATGCCTAGGTCGTATTTTCATCACCTTATTCTGAACTCCTTTTAGTTTTTTTTTTTTTTTTTTTGAGGTGACAACGTCTTACAATGCATGTATCTATAGAGGCCGGGTAGGGTGGCATGCACGAAAAAGTTAGAGGCTTGACTAACTCCTGTCTTAAGAGGTATAATTTTGTTGTATATACGGTTCGAAAGAATGATTCTTCAACTAAGATTTCATCATTTATTTTTTTTCCTATCATTTCATTTTACCGCTCAGTTTTTTCGCTTATATTTCGTAAACTAAGCATATTTCTGCACCTTAGTCCCAAACAAAGTTGTAGAGTATTAAACTTGTACTAAAATTTGGTTCATAAAACGAATTTGTAGACCAAATATTAACAATTTTGATCTGCCGAATTTCATATTGGTATACAAATTCGGATACCAAATGGCTTAAATAAGAATGCCTGGACCCCAATAAATATATATTAATCGAGTATCGTTTAAGTCTTAAATGGCTTAAGTTGCCGAAAAGACTTTGTGTATTGTGGGTGTGAATGTGAGAGTGAGTGTGAAAAAAGTGTGAGTGTTAAAAAAAAAAAAAATATCTGGCTAATTTAGAAAAAACTAGAGTTTTCCAAGATTGTTGCAATGAAGCAATGTTAATCACAGAAGAAACTCGGGTAGGTGACCCCAAGAAACCTGCATGTGATACGCCCCTTGTTACAATGAATATTAAATAATAAAACATCAGTAACGGAGTGCGGGATAAAAAAAAAGAATCCTATATACACCCACGTCCCCATTTTTGTCATAAATATTCAACAATTTTATGAAAAAAATATTTTAGTGTATTTCACTACTGTTAGTCCGAGAATGAAAATCGTTTTATTTTTATTTGTATTTTAGGCCTATAATGGGGGGGCGGGGTGGCGGGCGTGTTTTTTTTATTTTACGGGGGGGGGGGGGGGGGGGGGGGAGAGGGAAGGGTAATTTTTAAATTCTTATTATTTTCAAGCTTTCAAATTAATTTCAGTTTAGATATTATCACATTTACATTTTTTCTCTGATGAAAACTGTAGCATCAGTTTCTAGAAGGTTGACTACGAGTCAAGACAAGGAAGGGCAAAGGCAAGGGCATGGTATCCTCGTTGCAAATGACACGGGCCCGAGGCTCGTTAGGCTGCCACCCCCCTGAGAGGAAGGAACCCTCCGATAAGAGGAGAAAGGGCTGCCCAAGGGCTGGTCTCTCTCTCATTACGAGTAACGAGACAACTCGAGTAATTAACAATTAAGTCACGTCGTGGACAGCAGCTGGCTGCTGAGCCGGGGTCACCACGCCGCGACCGCCAAACTTACTGCCTGCTTAAGAACCTCCCCTACTCTCAGCCAAATTTCCAGATGTAGGTTGATGGGGGGAGGGGGAGGGAGGGAACATCAAGCAACCCTTGGAAATTTAACTTAAAGAGAAAATTTCAATTAAAGAGAGAAAAAGAAAATATGGCGCTGCATCTTAACTTTTCTGCTTCACTTGGATGGCGTTTTACTTGAAAACTTCCCTGTCTTTTTATAGACCATCAAACTACATCATTTTATTTATATCCTCTATTTCCATCTGTAAATTGACCAAAGAAAGAAACTACTGTCTTTTTAAATTAATTCAATATAATTTAGAAAAATGTCATCCCCCGAAAGACCCGATCTAAGCACATGTGGCGAGATCTTTACCTCTGTGTTAAGTCACAGGTTCTTGATCTCAAAATAAATAAACGATGATCGACTTATTTCCTTTCCCAGGTGTAAGTAAATTATTATTAATTAAAAAAAGTTTATCGTTCAGCAGTAGAATAAAAGATCCTTTCTTTTTCATTCTTATTAAATATTCCAGAGATTCAATCTCATTTCGTATTGAGTTTTGAAGGTGAGAGCAGGTCTTTTCATTAGCAAAAGTAATCGTTGTTAATATTTTTACACGTTGTCACAAGATCTTTAAATGATTGAGAAATTAAAAATGAGTTCATTCCATTAATGATTTTATTTTTCAATTAGAGATTCGTTGAGTTTAGATTATCTTTAAAATGCATATTCTCATTTTACAATTGAAATCTTCTGAAGACCACTTTACTCTTGTATTTCATATGAAAGATAGTAGAAATGGTTGCCATGGTAACAAAATATGAATATTTTCCCAAAAGTTGTGTGCTGTGCGCCAGTCACACCAGATTTTTTTACCTTTCTTTGATTGTATTTTATTAAAAAAAAAAAATTTATTCGGAAAGTTTTATTTTATCAGGGCATTGTGGCAAATATTAAAACTATTAAATTTGTCAATTGTATTTATTCTATTTAGAAGATTAAATAAAATAAAAGATTCATTTTCGGCCCGAATTATTTTAATATTCCTTGTCGACGTTTCTAGGACTAAACGTCACCAATCTTCAGAAAAAAGGTGTTAAAAAAATTCTCTGTATCTTCAGTTGTTTGAGAAATAAGAATGTTAGTAAATTTTAGAATGTAGGTACTAACATTCTTAATTTTCTAACAATTGAAGGTGGCAGATTTAAAAATATTTTAACACCTTTATCCTGAAGATGGGTGACGTTTAGTCGGCAAAGCAATATTAAAATAATTCGTGCCGAATTCATCTTTTAAGGGGCACGGGAGCGAAGTGTTTACGCATGCTTTTCCCGATAAGATGGCGTTGTGTGTCATAAAAAGTATGCCCAAAAAATCAAGTAATTCAAAAATTTGCCAAGAGATGTCAGAATGGTAGCTAATAATATTTAATGCATTTGGTTGATTTTCATTGATCTTTTAACAATAAATACTTTATAAATGTTATTATATATTATGTATCTTTTATAAAAGCATAAAAATATATAAATATAGGCCAGATATAGGCTAATACTATATCGTCTGTTAGACTAGCCTGCCATCTATTGCAAGAATGCTGAACTAATATGACAGTTGATTTTTAAATAAATCATCTAAGCTTATTTTAAAAATTTCTTAATTAATATGTGATTAATAATAACAATAAATTCATTTTTAAATTTTAAAAAAATTAAAGATTATTGGGACTGATTGTTTTTTGTATTTGCTTGATAACAAAAAAATTAATTACGATAATTTTTTAATAAGTCATTAAAAAAATTATAGCTCGATGTCCCAATAATCTCTTATGAATTTAATTCATTTAAAAACAAACCGCATTGAGAAATTCCTTATAATAATCTAGTTTTTTTTTTTAAGTACGTTTAGACGTCGCTCCTGAACCCCCTTAACAATCTTACGACATTCCTCCACATTATCTTTGTTTTCTATTTATTAAATTGTATTTTTCACTTAACAGATGGCATCTGTGTGTAATTGCAGGTATTGATTAGGAGCCACCTGAGAGAGAGAGAGAGAGAGCCTGGAGGCTAGAGAACCGCTGGCCAAGGGCTCGAATGGCCAGGAAGGGGGTAGAAAGACCAGAGAGACTCTCACTCACCCTCCTGGTCTGTCATTGGTCGCTCTGCTGGCTACGCCCTAGCATACGTTGCCATAGCAACGCCACTCACCAGCATTCATCCACTTCCTCGTGGGTGCTTCGGCTATCATCTATTGTTAAGATTATTTTTTATTCAATGGACCATATTATATCTGTGTATTTCTGTTATTATCTTAATGTTAATAAATTAATAACGAAGATATTTTAAGAAAAATGTAAAAATTCAATCTTGTTAGAAAAATGTAATATTTGATTTTTTTTTTTTTAGGTGTTTTGAATAAAGTCTTGCTTCCGGGTGGTTGATGTTTGCTAAACGTTAATATCACCCACATTTTTTTTTTTTTTTTTTTTTGTTTGAATTCCTTTACTTGTAATCCCTTGTTTATTTCCTACCAAACAGCCTAAATATTATAATTGAAGCCCCGATTCCTATGCAATTGCATATTCTATTTACAAACATGTAGGCCCTACGTGCCGGAAAACCAATTTTCCATCCGAATCACAATGGTTCGAATTGAGCTCAAAAAATTCGTCAAAAATTGATTTTTTCCTTATTTTAAATTTTTTTTCTCGTTACGATAGAATTTTATAGTCGAAAACAAAATACGTTTCTCAAATTTTCAACTTAAAATATTAACTAAATATTTTTCGAGATCTATATCTTCTTCTTTCTTTATATATATAATTCTTCTGTACGTGTGTATGTGACTGAACTCCTCCTAAACGATTGAACCGATTTTGATGAAATTTTTTGTGTATGTTTGTGAGAGTCCCGGACAAGTTATGTTTCACAAATAACAATAAGTTTATGAGTAATTAACCGTTAAAATAAGAAAAAAATAAAAATTAGGAGAAATGGTTGCCATGGTAACAAAATATAAATATTTACCCATGTTTACGATTTTTTATTTATTTACATTTTGAATTCTAATTCTATTCTAAAATATTTTCTAATTTTCTAATTTTCTAAATTTTCAATTCTAAAATATCGGCGTAAATTTTTTGTCTGTGTACCGGGAGAGTCCCGGAAAGGATATGATTCACAAAAAATCTTAAGTTCATGAATAATTAACCGTTAAAATAATCTCTATTTATAAAAATGGAAAGGGAAAATGTATGTACCCGTATGTACATAAGTAGGCAAGCAAGGGGGTCAGGGGGCGCAGCCCCCCTGCTAGACGGAAAGCCCCGCCAAAGGCGGGGCTTTGCGTCTAGTATTTGAATAAGATAATAGTATTCAAAATACCTCGATTCGCGGAATAAGAGCGCGTCTCGGGGTGCTGATTTTGAAAGTTTCCAGCGGCCACAATTTTGAAGCTATCGACCTTAAATTTTTTTTAAATTAAAGCTATTTAAAATAACTACAATTTATAGAAGCCCTTTTTTTTGGTTTTCGATAAAATATTTTTTTTTTTTAGATTAATCGCATTAAATAAAAGATATTTTTTTATATCTTTTAGGTAATTAAATTAGTAATCATTGTGTTAAAAAATAATTAATTTTTTACCCTTAATTAATTAGCTGGAATCTTTAAAATGAAATGGAATAAATCCCTTGTATTCCTATGGGAAAAACTAACGCCATCTCTTGCCGCCTAGAGTAACTCGGTAGTCAATCATCTTCAAACGGCTTTTCGAGACCCGCACCTTAAAATAAATTTTAGACTAGGGCTCGGTGTAGGGATTAGCGTGCTAACCTCTATACCGAGGGTCGCGGGATTGGACCCCAGGTAGTCCAAAGATTTTATTTAAGCCACTTGGATAGCAAATGGCTTAAATAAGAATGCCTGGACCCCAATATATATACGTATATTCATTATAATGGTTATCGTCTAAAGTCTTATATTGCATAACAGCTTCACTCCTACTCCCCCTTAATGCGGATTTTTTTTCAAAATAAATTTCTCTATTTAGTCAAGATGACTTTAAAAAAATTATTTGTTTTGCTTATTTTTATCTCTACTTTTATTCGTTGATCATATAGGTATAAAAATAAAATTTCAAGAGAAGGAAGAAAAACTGCTTTAATGATTAAGTGATTTTTCTCTTCCGGCATACATTAAGATTTTCTCCTTTATTAAAAGCCTGGAGGGGGTGGATGGTGGGGGAGAGGGGACTAATTGAGAGGACTTTTGAAAGGGGATATTAGAGGAATATAATTAGCAGGCTAATCCATTACTGTCAGCCAGGCAGAGGAGGTGGGTGGGGCGGTCAGCCGAAGACGACGACGTTGAGGAGGTGGATATCGTCGCCGAAGACAACCCCCAAGGCGAGCGAGGAGTCCACTGGCCCCAGGCTTACTTAATACCTCGTTATCTTCGTCGAGATAAATAGATTACCTCGCCATTCCTGCGATCCTTCCCTCGGGCGACATCCTCTCTTTGAGCGGGGGAGGTGCCGGATTTTGCACCCCCCCCCACCACTTCCTACCTCAAAATGATTATAACTTGATGAGATCGTTGCGTGTCTTTAGTCAAGCTATTATTATTATTTTCTAGCTATATGACTTAATATTAAATTTATTTTTGGTGTCTTTTCTCAAAATTTAAATATACTATCAAATATTGTAGAGGTCAGAGGCATGAAATAACTTTTAAGAAAATAACAGTTCTGTAATTTCATCAATTTTAAAGTTAGCATGTTCCTTTTCGAAATAAAAGTCATTCAACTATTTGGGGAAAATTTGTTTTCCCCGTCCGTGAAAATTATTTTACCTTTTTTTTTAGAGACACGAAATTTTTGCCTCCTTCAAAAAATTTTTTTTGGGTGTAAATTATGACGCCCTTATGGTGCGCGTTTCGAAAAGCCGTTAAAACACGATTGACTCAAGGCGGCAAGAGATGGAGTTAGTTTTTCCTATAGGGATACAAGGGATTTATTCCATTTCATTTTAAAGATTCCAGCTAATTAACTAAGGGTAAAAAATTAATTATTCTTTAACACAATGATTATTAATTTAATTATCTATAAGATATAGAGCGGATTTTTTAAAACTATCTTTTATTTAATGCGATTAATCTAAAAAAAAAAAAATTATTTTATCGAAAACCAAAAAAAGGGCTTCTATAAATTGTAGTTATTTTAAATAGCTTTAATTTAAAAAAAAATTTAAGGTCGATAGCTTCAAAATTGTGGCCGCTGGAAACTTTCAAAATCAGCACCCCGAGACGCGCTCTTATTCCCTCTTAAAATTTTGTTTCTCGCGGCCACCTATCCGAAATTGAACAGGTTTGATTAATTATTAAATACATTTTTATCAAATGGTCCTGCATCCACAGTACTAGTGTCTCCCTCTCTAGGTTATTTCTTCTAATTTTATAGATAGAACCGGCTGAACCCAGAATCTCTAGCTTTTCCCAGATAGATTCACATCTTCAATTTAATTAGCATTAGTGCTTATAACGATTTATTCCTAATTAGTTAATTAAATTTAATGTTTAATAAAACCCTCCATTGCCATCAGGACATCACGATCTGACTAGATAAACATGTTTCGAAATTTAATTAAACTAATTAAAATGCAATAATAAAAAATGCACTTTTTAAATTATGTGTACACTTTGGAACTTGGCATAGATAGAAGTAGAAGTCACATTTCATGTTAAGGGATCGCTTACCTCACCTCTTGAAATTATATTGTCTGTCTATTCATTTGAAGAAATAAGAACGGGATGTAAATAGCCTCCGATGCCTAAAATAATTAGGTGTTCTATTGTATTATTAAACTTAAATAGCCCCTGTCTCTCATATATATTTATTATTATTCTAGACCAGTGGTTCCCAACCTTTTTTTTGCCCATCGCCCCTTTCTGGAGGTTGTCTAACTCCTAACGCCCCCTTTTCATTTTCATTATATGCCTAATTTTAATTTAAAATGTAAATAATAAAGCAGTTTTATTAGGTCTATTTTAAACAATTTTGTTATCGTAGGCCTATATAAAAATCTTTTTAGATCCAAAGCAGTTTTATCCTTTCACTCTTAGTTTAGTATCAATTTATGCATTTTACAAAAATACACCTGTTGTACAAATTTACATGGTTCAAATTGAATCAAATTCATGGATTCTGTGATCTGCAACTGCATTTACGTACAAAAAATGATTTTAAATTTTTAACAAAAAAAAAGTACGGTACTTTATAATCAAGTTTCTCAGATAACGTTTTTCTTTTCAAAGTGAATAAATACAACAGTTGCAGAAATAGTGTCTGAAACGGTGAAATTTTTTTTAGTTAAATTGTATTATTAATTAACAAAAATAGACTTTTTTAGGGCAATCTTTATTTAATGAAAACAAAAGTGACGTTTCAATTATAGATTTAAATTATCTTCAGAGTAGGGGGGGGGGAGGTTTGCTGGTGTGGCGGGCTAGGGTGTCGGCCTTCTACAAAAAAGATCCCCGTTCAAACCCTGGGCGTGCGGGATTTTTTCATTAAATAAAAATATTTATTTAATGTAAACAAATCCTCAAGCAAGCCCTGGAATGGAATATAGTATCTCACCACAATAGCCACCAGGCAACTCTACGAGGAGAGGGAGTTGCTGTGACATCCCGTCCTGTGGAAGGGACGTAAAGAAGATTCCCTCTCAGTGATGCATTCTTCGAAAGGAGTAGGCTACACGCCGGTGCTGAGGAGTCCCTCCTCAAACTAGGACATCCTCCATAGCATAGAAGAGGTTGGATAAAAGGAACTGGGTGGAACTAGAAATAAGGATTAGTTCGCTAGCTAGAAATGAACGCAGGTGGAGGAGATAGAGATAGGAAATGATTTAACTTCACGGGGTGCCGGTAGATGGCTACGACCAGAGGCCGGTTGGTTTTGAGGTGTGTGCCTTCGTGCACGAAAGCACCTCGGGGATCCCGATAGGAATTTAAAATCTCAGACTATTTTATTTTTTATGACAATATTTTGTCTTTTATCCTGACCATCCTGTAAATAGGAGATTTTTCTCTTTGATTTTTGTTCTTTTAAATTTTAGTAAACTCAAATAATTTTTCCCTCTTTGAATACTTATCGCCTTACTGTTATTTATTGCCCCACTGATAACCCAATTCGCCCACTTGGGGGCGATTGCCCCCAGGTTGGGAACCTCTGTTCGAGACCGCTTCAAAAGTGTGATTCTTCCCTTAACCTCTTGGCATGAGAGCCAGTACCTAGTTCATTTCTTTGAGAGTTAAAAAAAAGAATTGCGAAATATCTAAAAAAAATAAATAATGAACCTGTTTTTGATATACAATTCTGTATTGTATTTTAATTTTAATTTCATAAACTTTTTGAACTCAAACAACTTGCTTAAATCATTTCAAATCATAAAAGGTGTAAATTGATGTAAAGGACGAGTTCAATAGTTTTGATGCTTAGGATAATGATAATTTGAATATCTTATAAGGAGAGAGAGAGAGAGAAGAGAAGATGATAATTCTGGCAAACAGGCAAAGTTTCTCTGGGCCAGTAGCAGCTAGCTCTCGGCTCTCTCGGATGTTACGATTTGTTCCGGGCACAAGCAGAGATAATTACAAATTAATAGGAGACATGGCCTCTGAAATCAGCTTTGAAAAGACCTGGGTTTCGAAACGGACGGCAAAACTGATAATCCATGATCTAAACTACAATACAATTGGAACTCAGCAGGCTTTAATCCAATAAAGGGAAATACTAAATTCCAAGAAGAGAGAATTGGGGGGGGGGGGGGAAATTATGTATCGGAGAGTTTTTTATTTTAATTAACATAAACACTTAAAAATCAATTATCCCACCCAATGCAACATATTCACGGAACACAAGAGGGGCCTCTTCCCCGCCTCCCTTCTTTTGTTCTCACCCCTACCAAAAAAAAAAAATTTCTTCTTTCTTTTTTTCCCTTCCCCCCCTTCCGTGGGACAAACGCCCTCCGCCTTCTTTCCTCCCCAACCCTCCTCTTCTTTCTTTCTTTTCTCTCTCCCCACCACTCCTCTCTTTTCCCCCTTCTGTGTTGCCTTTTTCTTTCTCCCTTTTTTTTTTTTTTTTTTTTTCCCCCCGCTGCCTGTTGCTTGTTGTTATTTGTTGGCGTTCGGTCCTCCCCCTTTATAAAAAAAAAAAAAAAAAAAAAAAAAAAATTACATATTAGATAAAACTTTTTAAGACATGTTTTGAATCAGACATGAATTTATTTTTGACAAGTCTCGAAAAGTTTTAATTTAATAATTAAATAAAAATAAAGGAGTCAATGAAGAAATAAATACATTTTTATTTCTTTCTTTAGGTAATCCCTTTGTCTGATGAAACGCAGCATGCGTCATTAAAATATGGGTATTAAAAATGTATAAGTTTCCAAAAAATCTGGATGTGATTCTAGTCCCCTAATAAATTGTACAACAATAATTGTTGTAATTAGTTATTAATTGTATTTGGCTGCATTGAAGATTATGTAGACAATTTTTTTATATGATAGCGAACTATTTCGGTTTTTTGGTCTCTATTCTTTTTATTAGCCTAAAATAGAGGTGGGCAAAGTCAACTAGGGAATTTTCTCGGCTTCGGCTCGGTTAGTTTTGGACCGTTCTAACATAGCCGAAGGGAACTTCTTGGTTGACAAAAAAAGGCTGCACATGCAAAATATTTAATTAATTTCAACTATAATTACATTGAACAATATCTTTAAGATTAAAAATTTAATCGAGAAAAAAATACGAAATGGTAATGTATAATACCTTTCTTATAGGTTAATGTCACCTTTATATTTCTTCTATATTTTCGTTATTTTTATAGAAATCTGGATCAAATTGACTTTGAGACCTCTATTTTAGGCTAATAAATAGAATGGAGAGAGAAAACAACCCTATCATAGAAAAAAGAATTGTCGGCATGTTAAATCGAGCCATTGTATTTTTACTTTCTCTTATCTCTATATATATATATTTAATATATATATATATTAATATATATATAGAGAAAGTATTGGATTCATGTCAAAAATTCGATGTCGAGATTTAGATGGAAATATACGTTTTGAAGTCCCCTGAATCGAAAAAAGTGGTTTTCGCGACATGGTCTGTCTGTGTGTGTGATTGTGTGTCTGGGTTCAATTTTAAGCATGAAGGAATTGAGCTTGGTTGAAATTTTATATTTAAGTTAGGCACCCCCTAGGGCGTGAAAATAAGCTTTTAATCAAAATCGGCCAAAAAGTACTAGAACTTTACTGATGTGGTTTTTCAGTTTTTTCGATTTTCTCAAAATTCGCTGCAACGATTTGATTAAAATTAAAAAATCAATTATTTTTAGATGCTCTTTAAAATGTATATTTTCATTTTGCCATTGAAATCTTTTGAAGCACACTTTACTCTTGTACTTCATAGGAAAGATAGGCTAAATGGTTGCCATGGTAACAAAATATAAATATTTTGCCATACTTATAAATTTTACATCTGCATTCAAATGTTGCGTACTGTCGGGAACTAAATATATGTCGACACGAAAAATCTGGTGTGACAAGCACAGAACACAACTTTCAATTAGCGAAGGTAAGAGAAAGTTGTGTGCTGTGCGACAGATAACAACTCTATGTGTATCTCGATGTGTTAATCTTTGAGATTGCCTTTATTATTATAAAAACTGAAGATGGCATTATTTAATTAAAGCTGAAACGTTTTCTTTTATTGGTTTTTTCATTAGATAGATGCTGGCTGGCATCCTCTCCTTTTATTTATCTAATTCCTTATTTTCGTGTATCAAATATATTTATTGTTGTCTGGCTTATTATTTTCACGCCATACAAAGCAATAATAAATAAATACAGAAATAAAAAATCAGAATCCAAGTTAAGCTCCCCTCTCTATGTTATTACACTTCAAAAAATATTTTCAAACGTGATGTTTCCATTAGAAATGAACCCTCGGTTGTTAGAAAGGGCTGCGAAACGAAATCACCCCCTTGACAGAGAGATATTCTGTCTGCGTGGAGAGTGCCTGAACAACCAGGGCTTACCTGAACTTAAGCCCCCCCCCCCCTCTCTCCTCACTTCTTTTCTCAGAAAGAAATATTGGATTGAAAATATTGATTCGGACGCTATGCGTCGAGACTCGTTTGCAATTTGGAAGACCCCCTTATTGCTAGGCAACCCAACTTGCAGAGCAGCTTAATGCCCCTTGTCCCTAGCGTATTGTCTTCCAGGGACTTAAGTACCAATTCAGACATTAAAGAGTTGCAACTCGGCAAACATTAATTGAAGATTTTAATCCTTTTATATCTATCATTACAAGTGTTTTAAATTTTCATTAGAATAAAATTAATTTTATCTCTAATGCATTCACTAATGGAGGAGGGAAGAGGGGCGGGGGTCACTCAGGTGAAGAGGAGCAATTATGTGCTTCCCGATCTAAGAATGGCATTTCTTTGTTCAACTGCTTAGGCCTAGACCAGCGTATTCCAAACTAGGTGGCGCGCCTTCTTAGGGAAGCGCGGGCTACTCTAAGGGGAGGCGCGATTATTAGTCACAACGAAATCATTTTCTTTGTATAAATAAATTTTTTAACAATATTTTTGTAATAGTATAGTGTAGTTTTGTTTTAGCAATTTTTTTTTTTTTTTTTTTTAACATTCACACTTTTTTCTCATTCACACTCCCATTCACACACACATTCACACAGTCTTTTCGGCAACTCAGGCCATATAAGACTTTTACGATATCCGTTATAGATTAATATATATATTGGGGGTCCAGGCATTCTTATTTAAGCCATTTGGTATCCAAATATGCATGGGATTCGAACCCGCGACTTTTGGTATAGGAAGTTAGCACGCTAACCCCTTCACCAAGCACAGAGGGCCTGGCCTAGACTTTCTCGTCAGGCTCCTGGCTTGCTTTTCCGAATCTTGGAAAGAAATTAATTAATTTTTTAATAAAATAAAAATATTAATAGATTTTTAAATCGTAATAAATTTCTGATCTTTTAATCATACTTTTCGATCTGGGAATGTATATAGATTATTGTTTTGATTTTAGGACTATTAGTTAGGAACCGACCGAATATTCGGTTACGGTTTCGGCCAGTTTCGGCCAAAAATCATGGTTTCGGCCGTAGTTTCGGTTTCGGCCAAAAAGTGGCCGAACCTTTCGGCCGGCCGAAACCAGAGTCTGAAAAAATGGGATGAGACTCGCATGCAAAAAAAAATAAAAAAGGTCAAATAATTTGCTCTTGAGGGAGAAAAAATTTTAGTCTCCCTAAAAAAAAAGGTAAAATGATTTTCACGGGAGGGAAAAAAAATTCAAAAAAAAAAAAAAGTAAAATGAAAAAAAATTTTTATAGGAAATACAAGTTTCGGTTTCGGTTTCGGCCGAAACTAAGGTTGAGGCCGAATATTCGGTTTCGGTTTCGGCTGAAAATCTTGTTTCGGTCGGACCCTACTATTAGGTATAGTATTAGATAAGGCCTACGAGTATAATGCTTTATTTTAAAATAAATACTTTCTCTTGCCTATATGCATATTATACGCTCATATATATAGATAAAAAGTATGGAATTCATGTCAAAAATTCGATGTCGAGATTTTGATGGAAATACACATTTTGAGGTCCCCTGAATCCAAAAAAGTAAGTCCTGCAAAATGGTCTGTCTTTATATGAACAAAATATCTTAAGAACAAAAAGGATGTTGAAATTTTATATACAGCTCTCCGGATTGAAATTTTATATTTAAGTTATGCACACGCCCTCGGAGCTAGGTGTAGAGGTTAGCGTGCTAACCTCGTATACCAAACGTCGCGGGTTCGGACCCCAGACAGTCCGATGATTTTATTTATTGGATACCAAATGGCTTAAATAAGAATGCCTGGACCCCAAATAAATATATATTATTAAATAATGGTTATCGTAAAAGTCTTAAATGGCCTAAGTTGCCGAAAAACCTGTGTGTATGTCTTTGTGTGAATCTTTTGAAGCATTCTTTACTCTTGTACTTCATCGGAAAGATTGGAAATTAGTTGCGATGGTAGCGAAATATAAATATTTTTCTATGATCATAAATTTTACTTCAAGAATTCTAATTCATTGGCGGAAACTAAATATAAGTCGACACAAAAATCTGGCGTGACAAGCACAAAACTTAACTTTCAATTTCAGGAAGAAAGAGAAAGTAGTGTACTGTGCGACCAGATTTTTATTAATTATATTTTAAGGTCTCGAAGCATATATTTAATTTTTTTAAATAAAATTTACATAAAATATTTCTCTTACATAAATAATCATTTTGCTTTTAATTTATTTATTTATTCAAATGAAATTTCCTTTGATCGAAAATTAAGTTCCTAATGGTGCAGAGATCATTTCCTGAAGGCTGGAAAACATTCTCAATCCAATAACGAAAAGTTTTTTTTCTTTTTCTCTCTTATTCTTTGATTAGGAGAAGGGAGGATATTCGCCACCCCCCATCCACTTGTGTGATTAAATTAAAGTTATTAACTCAATAATATCCTGAAGCCATTTGCCAGTAAATATGGCTAGAACAATTTCCTCTGAATATTAGAACAAATTAGAAGCGTTGCAGTCCGCCCAAATCCCCTAATCCAATTCGCAACAATTATTATTATTATTATTATTATATATATTCAAACTCAATAAGTTGGTTGTGTGTAGAGCGAATGTCTATCAATAATTGATTATTTCGTGTTCGAATTTAATTTAAAATCAATTTCATTCAATTTCTAGCTGCGCTGCCTGCCTGCGGTGAGCTCCACATCCAGTCAGGGGAATTATTCGCCCCGCCCCCTGGACCTCCTTTTTTGGTTTTCCCTATAACAAGTGATAAAATTTCATTTGAGGTTTACATTTTAGCCGGGCCATCCCACAGTGGTAGTTTCTGTTTCTTGTGCTATAGATCAAGGGCCTCATGCGATAAAAAATTATTTCAATTTATTGGCTACCAATTAATTGAAATAAATAGATACGGGGTCTAAATGTCCTCCCAGCCAAAAAAAAAATTAAATTAGTAGAAAGTTTATATCTGGATCGCATCCGATATTCATTTTATATTTCAAATAAAAAGTTATTTTTACTTTTTCTTACCCTATATTTTATTTATCGAATCTCTTGACATTGAAAGTTGTGTTCTGTGATTGTCACACCAGATTTTTTGTGTCGAAATATATTTAGATCCTTCCAATAGATTAGAATTCAAGATGTAAATTTTTTTAAACTCGGTTAAAGAGGCCATTTAGGGGTGATTAATCTATTCATACAATTGAAAATACTAGAGTGTCGATGGCTACCGGGGGAGGTTTAGGTGTAAAATCTTTCCTATGAAAAAAAAAGAGTAAAGTGTGATTCAAACAATTCTGAGAGGAAAATGAGAATATACATTTTAAAGAGAATCTAAACAATAATTGATTTTTAAATTTTAATCAAAATTGTTGGTGCAGAATCAATAACAAAGATTGGAAATATATTTTCGCCACTTTGCCACTCAAAAGAGAAGACGTTTTAATACTCTAACTTCCGCCACTATGATTCTCAGCAGGCGATATGCAAATAGGAGTTAGATCTCTTTTCTTTCAAGAAGCCCCTTCTTCTATCATTTACTCGTAATCCAAAAAATCAAATTCCTACTCAATGATGTGATTTCGGTTTATAAAATATTTAAAATTTTTTTTTTAATTTTTTTTTAATGTAGCCTACCTATGATTATTAATTCGTCGAATTATATAATTTAATTTACCACCCCCCGGTAGCAATATTTGACTTTTTTCGCTGGTAACTATTTGGTTATCTTATGGATTTTTATTTATTTATATTTTTTTATATAAATTTAATTAGAATTTAACGAAATGGTGAAAGTCAAAATTGTTTTCTTTGGCAATTATCAAAATTTTCAGTGAGTATAAAATAAAACATTTTGGAATATGTGATCAGAGATCATTATAAACTTTTAAATTGCATTCTTTTTTTTTTAGTCTTCAAAAAACAAAGATTTATATTAATTATAAGCTTAAACAAATAATTTGTAGCTCAGGGACCCACACCTTGTGGGTACGTGGATGGCGACCACGAGCTGCCCTAGCTGGGCCTGGCATTACTTCTATTCTTTGCATGTCAGTCTCTTCCCTTCTATATTTTCAACAGGCGTCAGACCCTGCGACGGGCCGGCCTGTACTATTTCTTCCCGGTCGCAAAAACCCATGAATGACATATTCCGCCAGGGGTATAATCAGGCGAAGAAAGAACAAGATAAATAATTTGAGTTCTTATTCTAAAATGGCATAAAGAGCCGAAGAAGAGTAAAACATGAAAGGCAATTTTTAATAATAATTTATTTAAATCTATATACGGTACCTTTAAAAAACGATATTCTCTTATATTTCAGGTGAGAATCCACGTACAATAAATAAGTGACATTGATGACATTTTTCAAAACATTCTTTAAATGTTGATTAAAGACAATGAAGAAAGAAAACGCGTTTCAAAATTTTCTCTAAAATATTCAGGTTCAGACACATGATATTCTTTTATGTATCTATTCCTAGAAGCAGAAGTGCAGATCTCGCTTCATTAAAATTATATTCTTATTTTTCAGTCTCTGAAGCCCTTATAGCTAATAGATTAAAATAAATTCTATTGCCCAAGCGAACTGGTTAATTTTAAGAGTGATTCCCTTCTCTCTTTTGATTTGTTTTTCTTCCCCTTTCCCTGTCATTGGATTTACGCGCTTGAAGGGGAGAGGCCTTAATTCGACGTTTGGCCACCAGAGCGCACTATCTAACCAACCCTTGCAGCCTATCTATTAATCCTCGTAATATTACCATTGAAAAGAATAAAATATTTTTAATTATTATTCATTCATTTTTTGTATCAAAAAAGTATTGATTTAAATGGGGGAGGTATAGATTTTAAAGCAATATAAGATGTGAGGATTTGGAATGTCAATAATGATAGTGGTGAAATAAAATTTTTTAGATTTTTTGTTGAAACGTTGCTTTAATTCCAATAAATGAACCACTCCGTTTTTTTGCAATCCCCCCTGACTGGCCATAATTTTTCTTACTGATTCCTCTGATTTTTATCTTTGAACTTCAAAAAAGCAGCACTTTTTCTAAGTTGTTGCTTTAGTGTTAAAGAAAAGTCTTTTTTTTATTTGCGAATTTTTAAAATTTTATTAGCTAAACAAAGAAACTTAAATGGAATGTTATATTTTGGTTGACTACAAAGAAGGCGTTGTGCGACTATTCAATAGATACTGTAATTATCTCAATTACATTTTTTTTAACACACACTTTTTTCCCACTTACACTCACACACACATACAGACAGTCTTTTCGGCAACTTAGGTCATTTAAGACTTTTACGATACCCGTTATTATAAATGTATCTATTGGGGGTCCAGGCATTTCTATTTAAGCCATTTGGTATCCAAATGGGTTAAATAAAATCATCGGACTGCCTGGGATCCGAACCCTCGACCCTTGGTATACAAGGCAGGCGCACTACCAACTTCGCCAAGACTTAGTGTAATTAGCCATGATTTAAACTGATAACCCTAGGCTCCAGTTGAAACATTATGATTTAATCAGAGAAATAAATCAATGTTTCAATAAGCCATGATTTAT